>JAEIGM010000576.1:0-19060 GCA_018903735.1 Drosophila cardini
TACTGTACGAAAAAGAAAATATGCCTTAAAATCGGCATTGAAGTTTGCAAATTATTTTATTTCTTGTGGGAAAAGGGGGCGTGGCAGTCCAAAATTTTTGATGACAATACAATTATGCCGTCTCTAGGAACCTGCGTACCAAAATGGGTGTTCCTAAATGCAATAGTTACTGAGATATTCGCCTAAAACATCAATTTTTTACGAGGTGTTTCTAGTTTTTTGCACATTGTGGGCGAACGGGGCGTGGCATCGAAAAAAAAAGATTCTTGTATTGACTGACTTAATATCGAGTCGATAGAGACCAAATTCAAACTTGTAGCTCTTACCATCTCTGAAATCTGTTTGTTCATACGGACAGACGGACAGACAGACGGACAGACGGACAGACGGACAGACAGACGGACAGACGGACATGGCTATATCGACTCGGCTTGTGATGCTGATCAAGAATATATATACTTTATGGGGTCTGCCACGCCTCCTTCTGCCTGTTACATACTGTTTTTTTGCACAAACCCAATATACTCTCTCTTGCAGAGAGTATAATAATTAAATAAACGGAGCGATGAAAAAACACGACCGGCACAGCTGATAAATCTCTCTCATTAGTTTGTTATAGGTTAATTCTATTTGTGTTAGATTTACGGTTAAATAGTGGATTTCAAAATCAGTTGGTAAGTCCTTTGTGCCTGTTTTGAAAATTAAGTAGCCATTTGCTGTATTTATTGGGTTTATCTCGATACTTTGATTTAAAGTTGGATTGATGATTGTTAGTAGAATGGCCATAAATAGTAATTTGCTTATTTGACCTGAAATTAGTTTTTATATTTACTTTTATTAATTTTCTTCTGTTTTTTAAACTTTGATTTATAATGAGTAACTTTTCTACCTCTATTAGTTTCTTCGAAATGTTTTTCGTCTATTTGATTAATTTGTCCTGTTTTCTTAAAAGGATTAATAGTTTTTGTTTTTACTAGAGGAGCTTGTCTATATATAGTGTCTATTTCAAAATCGTGTCGGATTTGATTTAATTGTTCAAATTTGTTTTGATTTATTTTTTTGTGTATTGCATTCTGGTGTTCCAGCATAAATGAAGATATCTGCAGGAGTTCGATTAGTAGTTTTATGTTTAATTTTATGATTATATGTGTATAAAATTGTTTCGAATTTAGTTAGTTTATCTTCTATTATGTTTTCATTATTTATGATTCTAAGTTTTTCATTAACTGTTCGGTGGAATCTTTCAATAGTTAGTAGTTTTTTCTATTCCTTAATGTAATAGTTCTTTATGTTTCTTTAAATTATTTCTTTGAACTGTGAGTAGGTTAATATGTCTTCTAATTTATTTTTGGACAGCATAGTTTTTGTTATATTATTTGCATGTACTATTTCAACGTAAGCGTTTTGGAATATGGGAAAATCTTGTTCATTATGAAAATAGAGAACTGATTTGTTGCTGCAAAAATATTCTTTAATCATGTCTTTAGGTTATGGTCATTTCTTTATAAAATATTTTAATTTCAGTTTTGTGGAAATAGTTTGTAGTGTTTACTTTATTTTCATTATCTTTTATGAATTCAATTTGTCTGTTATAATAGTTTATAGGTCTTTCTGTAATTGGTATATAATTGTGAATATCTTCTTGTGCACTGTGGATTGTTGCTACTGTACTGTTTGTTTCTCCTAAATAGTTTTCTTCTAGTTAGACCCCGTACTCTAAAAAAGAGTATAGGGGTCTATTAGGTTTGTCTGAAGCGAAATGTGCGTAACAGGTAGAAGGAGGCTTTTCCGACCCCATAAAGTATATATATTCTTGATCAGCATCAACAACCGAGACGATATAGCGATGTCCGTCTGTCTGTCTGTCCGTCTGTCCGTCTGTCCGTCCGTCTGCATGAACACCTGGATCTTCTAAACTACAAGAGCTAGAGACACCAAATTTGGAATGAAAGTCCGTCTGTAGTGTACGCAGTGCAAGTTTATTTCAAATTTTTGCCACGCCCCCCACCGCCCCCGCAAATTGTAAAAAACTATTTTCACATCACCATAACTTGAAAACGACTAGAGCTAGAGAGACCAAATTCACACAATATGTGTTAAGTACCGTTATAACAATCCTCACCAAGTTTGGTCCTCGCGACTTTAGGATACCCGTTACTCAGTTTAATTATATTATTAACAATATAATATATTATTAATAATATTAATAATATTACAATCGGTTAGGTAATAGCGATTGATTGATTGATTGATTGATTTTAATTCAGATGACTTGAGAAACGCAGAAAATTTTCATACAAAATCATATTTACAGCGTATTTTTGACCGATCGTCCCTATGGGAGCTATACGATATAGTCGTCCGATTTGGATGAAACTTAGTCAATATGATTATATTATTGACAGATATATTCTGTGTAAGTTTCACTTCGATTGGTTGGCCAACGCAAAAGTTATTCATATAAATTCATATTTGGAGCGTATTTTTGACCGATTGTCCCTATGGGAGCTATATGATATAGTTGTCCGATTTGGATCAAACTTGGTCAGTATACGTAATCCTAGACGTGTACTTTCTGTGTCAATTTGGTTTAGATAGCATTACTAACAAAAAGTTTTCTATACTAAAACATGCTATTTTTACCTGTTTTTACCTTTGTATGCACATAGAACGCCCTAAAGTGGGCGTGTCAAAAAACAAAAGCAAACTTGTACTGCTTGGGCATTTTATCTTTCGTTTGCGACCACTCGGGCCTTTCTAGCTCTTATAGTCTCTGAGATCCTTTTGTTCACACAGACGGACAGACGGACAGTGGGGCAGCGGGCCAAAAAACTTTGCAAAAATCATATCTTTTGAACCAGTAAAGATATTTGAAAAATTTAAAAAGCAGTCATTAAAAAACTTATTAAGCTATAAAATGAATGTTCGAACAGCATTTTCGGTCAACAGGGTGCTTGAAAATTTAAGGTCAAAGTTCACTAATGTTTCTGCTCATATTAGACACATAAAATAAAAATTTAAAATACAATTTTTTATCACAAACTATTGTTTTCAATCTTATTTTTATAAAAATTTCTGAATAAATTTACTAAATGTTGATGCCAACATTTTTGGTTATATTATTTTGAGGTTATTATACCCGTTACTCGTAGAGTAAAAGGGTATATTGTATTCGTTGCAATGTATGTAACAGGGAGAAGGAGACATGGCAGACCCCATATATATATATATTCTTGATCAGCATGAGTAGCCGAGTCGATATAGCCATGTCCGTCTGTCCGTCCGTCCGTCTGTCCGTCTGTCCGTCTGTGTGAACAAAAGGATCTCAGAGACTATAAGAGCTAGAAAGGCCCGAGTGGTCGCAAACGATAGACAAAATGCCCAAGCAGTACAAGTTTGCTTTTGTTTTTTGACACGCCCACTTTAGGGCGATCTATGTGCATACAAAGGTAAAAACAGGTAAAAATAGCATGTTTTAGTATAGAAAACTTTTTTGTTAGCAATGCTTTCTAAACCAAATTGACACAGAAAGTACACGTATAGGGAGTACATATACTGACCAAGTTTGATCCAAAACGGACAACTATATCATATAGCTCCCATAGGGACAATCGGTCAAAAATACGCTCCAAATATGAATTTATATGAATAAATTTTGCGTTGGCCAAGCAATCGAAGGAAAACTTACACAGAATATATCTGTCAATAATATAAACATATTGACTAAGTTTCATCCAAATCGGACAACTATATCGTATAGCTTCCATAGAGACAATTGGTCAAAAACACGCTCCAAATATGAATTTGTATGAATAACTTTTGCGTTGGCCAACCAATCGAAGTGAAACTTACACAGAATATATCTGTCAATAATATAAGTATGTTGACCAAGTTTCATCCAAATCGGACGACTATATCGTATAGCTCCCATAGGGACAATCGGTCAAAAATACGCTCCAAATATGAATTTATATGAATAACTTTTGCATTGGCCAAGCAATCGAAGGAAAACTTACACAGAATATATCTGTCAATAATATAAGTATGTTGACCAAGTTTCATTCAAATCGGACGACTATATCGTATAGCTCCCATAGGGACGATCGGTCAAAAATACTCTGTAAATATGAATTTGTATGAAAATTTCTCAAGTCATCTGAATTAAAATCAATAGGGTCGATTACCTAAACGATTGTTCTATTATTAATATTATTAATAATATATTATATTGTTAATAATATAATTAAACTGAGTAACGGGTATCCTAAAGTCGCGAGGCGACTATAGCATTCTTTCTTGTTTTTCGTTAGTTCTTTTTACTGTCATTTTTCTTTAAAACATACATTTACATTTATTGTAATACCTAATAGACTTAATTTTCTCGGAACTGAAACTATTCTCTTCGAAATCCTTTTAAAATGGGTGGATCTGATGGTGCTGCTTGCTTGCAAACAAAGTCTACTTTCTTTCAATGTAAATCGTAAATTTTTGCAGGAATTAAACTCTTAAATTTAACATAAGATATTGAGGAGAATATACATATACACTTAATTGAGTAAGCATTACTCTAAATTAAGTTAACGAATCTGCCTTTCCGATTATGCCCAATCAAAAAAGAGTCATAAAACAATTGATACCTCACCCCTTAAAAGCGTGGAATAGAAGAAGAAAATCAAAATCAAGTTATGAATTTCTTTAATGCATTTTTGCTTAAAAACATTGCGTAATGGTTTTTTTTTAATAATCATCAACATAAGAATATCTAATAGTGCTGACTTATCAGAGCTACAACTATTTTCTTTCAATTGTCTTGGGATCGCACGTGTATAATCGATACAGTGGACGAGATGCGTTTTTGTTTCAGAAGAAATCTCTTGGAATCGAATAGGATAGCTTCAAAATAAATTCTGTGTACTTCATTTTACAATGCAGCTGAAAAATCCCATACTCATAGCTGTGTTTCTACCTCATGGAATTATCCAAATTGAAATTCTTTTTTTGTTTACTTAAAAACACAATTTCTTCAGCTATCTTTTGCCTAAATGACTAAGGATGGGTAAAATCCTTACAAAATAATTTTTGTTAAGAGTTACCATGTCTGGTATAATTAACAAAATGATTTTACGCAATTTTTTCATTCAAACACACATGACGGAAATTCCCATTTTTGGCTGCGCTCTTCTTGTTCCATACCTAAGCCACGCATTTTTACCGCGAGGTTGCGTTAGTTTTTTGACTCTTGTTTCTAAACGGGCAAGTACGGGCAAAGGAGACTATATAGACATATTAGAGGAAGGATCCCTCTATCATATGTATATAGTTTCACTCTGACCTTGGATGAACTTTAGAATTTAAGTCCAACTTTAGTTAAAAAAATGGCTCAAAAAAAGGCTATTTTTTAATCTTTTCTGGAAAAAGCAGTTATTAAGCGAAAATTAAAATTCATCCTAAACCTTATTAAGAATTAGTATACTTTTATTATAAAAATAAGAACATTAGGATTGATCTATTAGTTCGCCCAAAATTCAACTTTAAAGTTCATACTTTGCGACAGAAATGCATGCAGTTCGGCACATTTCAAAAAATATGTCAACTTTGAGGGGCTCTAGCACCCACAATTTTCAACCGATTTCCAAAAAATTTTGGATTTACCAGTTTTAATCATTTCTTAACCAAACCTTATTTTTCTTTTTGTCGAACGCTACCATCACGAAAATGATTTTTGCCACGTTTTTCGGGCCGCTGCCCCAGTGTGCGCCGTTTCACTGCATGTGTGCAAGCGAGACAGAAACATACAAACATGTGAACGAACGTTTTCGATGCTTTCTAGCGGCAGCGCTGCCCGCGAATGCTGGCTGTGCCAACCAATTGTGTATGTATTACATATACACACATACATATGTATGTGCATAAATATAATGTCAAATGTATATGTATGTGTATACATACAATCAGATGTTTTTGTTTCAACGTGTTTGATAGCAAGTACTATCAGTTGATGTTCTCGGATACCGACTTTATTAAAATGATCGGGAATAATATGCAGAGAGTATTCTACGGTCGGGCGTGCTCGACTGTACTTTTCTTTCTTGTTTTATGAAAGAGATCTCATATGTTATTAACAAAATCAAAACATTAACCAGGAAGTTGCGTACAATACGCAAAGAGAAAAAAGCAAAAGAATATAAGTGTAAAAGGGGACGCTAACCTGATGACCCGCAGTGTATGTACCCATACATTACACCTAGCACGCACTTTTCATTTCTATTACACATTCCTCTCCCACAAATTTAAACCAATCATATTGAAATAATCAAATGGTGACAATAACAATTCTGGCTTCTCACGAACTTCTCAAATATCATAAACAACTCGCCAGAATCGCTATTCCCATCATTTGGGTTGAAACTGCTGACGTACAATCCTGGCCGACAGAATTCTCTTAAAGCTGAATTTCTTCAAGATCGATAGTCCCTATATTTACACAAGAGACAAAAGCTCCAAAAGTCTAAAGTTCAATCAATAAAAGCTCAAAGCCGAGGTTTGCTCATCGTCTCCAGAATATAGCATAAGTAAGTCTAGATTTGTATCTGTACTCCGTAGTATCGTGTTGTGAAATAAAATTATATTTTTTTAAATAACCGATCTTCGAACTACGTTATTGGCGCAGCCGGTAGGATATCGGAAAAATATCCTTGTACGGTAATCGGTCCTTTTCGATCCGCTAATAGAAATCCTTGTACGAACAGTGTCCAGTGTTCAAGCCAGACAGATACATACAAATATGTGAGCGAACTTTTTCGCTGCTTGTGTAGCGACAGCGCTGCCAGCGGACGCAGGTCGTGCAGACCAATGGTATATATACGTACATATGTATATATGCGTGCACATGTATGCGATACGTTTCTGCAATATACATCAATACATATAGCACTGATTTTGATATTAGTGCTGACTTGCTTAGTGACTATAAATTCGAGGTAATAGGAGTTTCCCGAAGCATTCTGTGCTACTCGAACGTTCTTGTTATTATAACCGTTTTGTTGGTTATTTCCTCGGTTACCTCTATTGTTGTTGTTGCAACCTCTGTTATTTCCTCTGAAGTTATTATTTCTATTCTGTTGGGAATTTCAGCCGTTATTGTGATTATTATAATTTATAACAAGAAAGAAAGGTTATCTTCGGCTCGCCGAAGATTAAATACCCTTGCAGTCATGCATGTTGCGTTCATTGGATTCAGTTACCAGTGGTTCCTATGGATGCTGTATGATATAATAGTCCGATTTAGATGAGATTTGGTCAGTATATAGGGAATAATAGCAAAGGAGTAGTGCGTGAATTTAGCTGAAATCGCTTAATAGACTTTACAGATTTTCATACCATGCCTTTAAACTGATTGTTCCTATGGCAGCTATATGATATAGTGGTTCGATCCGAATGAAATTTGGTCAACAGCTAGGGAATGATAGCAAATGTTTATGGCGTGAGTTTGGTTGAAATCGCTCAATCGACACTGAATATTTTCATACTAGGAATTTTCATCATTATCAACCGATTGTTCCTATGGAAGCTATATGATATAGTGGTCCGATTCGGATGAAATTTGGTTTGCACATGGGATTTGGTACTAAATGCATATAGGCTTAATTTGGTTGAAATAGCTCAAAAAAAATTTTTTTTGCAACCGATTGTTCCTATGGGAGCTATATGATATAGTCATCCGATCCGGCCGATTTTAACAAATGATCTGCCTGCAGAGAGAATACACATCTGTACCAAGTTTCATCAAGATAGCTTTAAAACTGAGAGACTAGTTCGCATAGACAGATGGTCGTGGTTATTATACCCTTGCAGAGGGTATATTAATTTTGTCACGAAGTTTGTAACGCATTGAAGGAGGCATCTCCGACCCCATAAAGTATATATATTCTTGATCAGCATCAACAGACGAGTCGATATAGCCATGTCCGTCTGTCTGTCCGTCTGTTTCTATGCGAACTAGTCTCTCAGTTTTAAAGCTATCTTGATGAAACTTGGTACAGATGTGTATTCTCTCTGCAGGCAGATCATTTGTCAAAATCGGCCGGATCGGATGACTATATCATATAGCTCCCATAGGAACAATCGGTTGAAAAAAAAAATTTTTTTGAGCTATTTCAACCAAATTAAGCCTATATGCATTTAGTACCAAATCCCATGTGCAAACCAAATTTCATCCGAATCGGACCACTATATCATATAGCTGCCATAGGAACAATCGGTTGAAAATGATGAAAATGCCTAGTATGAAAATTTTCAGTGTCGATTGAGCGATTTCAACCAAACTCACGCCATAAACATTTGCCATCATTCCCCAGCTGTTGACCAAATTTCATTCGGATCGAACCACTATATCATATAGCTGCCATAGGAACAATCGGTTTAAAGGCTTAGTATGAAAATTTTTAATGTCTACTGATCGATTTCAACCAAATTCACGCAGTACGCATAGGCTATCATTCCATATATACTGACCAAATTTCATCCAAATCGGAGTACTATATCATATAGCTTCCCTAGGAACAATCGGTTGAAAATTATGAAAATGCTTAGTATGAAAATTTTCAGTGTTGATTGAGCGATTTCAACCAAACTCACGCCATAAACATTTGCTATCATTCCCCAGCTGTTGACCAAATTTCATTCGGATCGAACCACTATATTATATAGCTGCCATAGGAACAATCGGTTCAAAGGCTTAGTATGAAAATTTGTAAAGTCTTTTAAGCGATTTCAGCTAAATTCACGCACTACTCCTTTGCTATTATTCCCTATATACTGACCAAATCTCATCTAAATCAGACATTTATATCATATAGCATCCATAGGAACCACTGGTAACTGAATCCAATGAACGCAACATGCATTACTGCAAGGGTATTTAATCTTCGGCGAGCCGAAGATAACCTTTCTTTCTTGTTTTTTGTTTACCTTGTTCGCAATTTTTAATCATTGCGTCAATGGCTTCCTTGGTACTGAATCTATCAGCATGTTCTGCTGGTAAACCTTCATCAATATACGAAGCCTCAAGAAGCCTTCGTAAATTGTCTATTTCGGTCGTGAATTTTTCGGCCGTTTTTCCTTTTTGAATAGTTTTTGCTAGATTGGCCTTTACTACTTCGGACGTTTCACCAACTATAGTATCATGAAAATTCGTTATTATTGCCTTTATTGATGTTTCATATTGGACTTTATATAGTGTTGAGCCAATAATTTTTGATTTTATTACTTCAACAGATATATCTTCAAATATGCCTTAAGTAAGATCTACTAACTTCAAATCTCTTATGAATCTTTGAAGATGTATTCTTTGTCCGTTGAATTCCGGAATGGCATTTGAAATGTCCTTTAGGTAGGCTCTTTGGGCATATAATTCTGCCATTTTGTCGTTTGTGTTTATGACACTTGTATTGAACTCTAAATCTGAATCGTTGTCTTGTTCAGACAATGCTTCCATATCAGGTAGTGTCAATTGCGTAGGAATTGTTAGATCGTTTAGATCTTTTTCTTCTATTTCTTCCTCGCTTGTTTCAGATTCTACACCTTCTTGCTCTGTTTCTTTTTAGACCCCGTACTCTAAAAAGAGTATAGAGGTCTATTAAATTTGTCTGAAGCGAAATGTGCGTAACAGGCAGAAGGAGGCTTTTCCGACCCCATAAAGTATATATATTCTTGATCAGCATCAACAGCCGAGACGATATAGCGATGTCCGTCTGTCCGTCTGTCTGTCTGTCCGTCTGTCCGTCTGTCCGTCTGTCCGTCCGTCTGTATGATCACCTAGATCTTTTAAACTACAAGAGCTAGAGCCACCAAATTTGGAATGAAAGTCCGTCTGCTTCGCGAGCAGATCAAGTTTATTTCAAAACTTTGCAACGCCCCTTACCGCCCCCGCAAATTGTAAAAACTATTTTCACATCACCATAACTTGAAAACGACTAGAGCTAGGGAGACCAAATTCACACATTATGTGTATGGTACCTATCTAACTATCCTCACCAAATTTGGTCTGGATCGGCCAACTAGAGCCTATAGCTCCCATAGGACAAATCGTTCGAAAATTACTGATTTGTATGGTAAAACGCGCACTAGAATGAGTTCCGGGTCTTTTACAGTAGGCTCGCTCGACTGTAGCCTTTCTTACTTGTTATACTCTCTGCAAGAGAGAGTATATTCGGTTTGTGCAAAAAAAAAGTATGTAACAGGCAGAAGGAGGCGTGGCAGACCCTATAAAGTATATATATTCTCGATCAGCATCACAAGCCGAGTCGATATAGCCATGTCCGTCTTTCTGTCTGTCCGTCTGTCTGTCTGTCCGTATGAACAAACAGATTTCGGAGATGGTAAGAGCTACAAGTTCAAATTTAGTCAGTATCGACTCGATATTAAGCCAGTCAACACAAGAATGTTTTTTTTTTGATGCCACGCCCCATTCGCCCACAATGAGCAAAAAACTAGACACACCTCGTAAAAAATTGATGTTTTATTTGAATATCTCAGTAACCATGGCACTTAGGAACACCAATTTTGGTGTGAAGGTCTATTAAGTTTGTCTGAAGCGAAATGTGCGTAACAGGCAGAAGGAGGCTTATCCGACCCCATAAAGTATATATATTCTTGATCAGCATCAACAGCCGAAACGATATAGTGATGTCCGTCTGTCCGTCTGTCCGTCTGTCGGTCTGTCTGTCTGTCTGTCTGTCCGTCCGTATGAACACCTGGATCTTCTAAACTACAAAAGCTAGAGCTTCCATATTTGGAATGAAGTCCGTCTATATGTCAGGCAGGTTAAGTTTATTTCAAATTTTTGCCACGCCCCCTACCGCCCACGCAAATTGTAAGAAACTTTTTTCACATAACCATAACTTGAAAACGATTAAAGCTAGAGAGACCATATTCACACATTATGTGTATGGTACCATTATAACTATATTCACCAAGTTTGGTCAACTATAGCCTATACCTTCCATAGGACAAATCGGTCGAAAATTTGTGATTTGTATGGAGACATGAAGTTTTAGTTGAGCGATTGGAACCAAACTAACACATTATATATATGGTACCATCATAACTATCCTCACCAAGTTTGGTCCGAATCGGACAACTATAGCCTATAGCTCCCATAGGACAAATCGGTTGAAAATTCGTGATTTGTATGGAAATACGAAGTTTTAGTTGAGCGATTGCAACCAAACTAACACATTATGTATATGGTACCATTAGAACTATCCTCATCAACTTTGGTCCGAATCAGACAACTATAGCCTATAGCTCCCATAGGAGAAATCGGTCGAAAATTGGTGATTTGTATGGAGACATGAAGTTTTAGTTGAGCGATTGCAACCAAACTAACACAATATGTATATGGTGCCATTATAACTATCCTCACCAAGTTTGGTCCGGATCGGACAACTATAGCCTATAGCTCCCATAGGACAAATCAGTCGAAAATTGGTGATTTGTATGGAGACATGAAGTTTTAGTTGAGCGATTGCAGCCAAACTAACACATTATGTGTAGGGTACCATTAAAACTATCCTCACCAAGTTTTGTCCGAATCGGGCAAATATAACCTATAGCTCCCATAGGACAAATCGGTCGAAAATTTGTGATTTGTATGGAGACATGACGTTTTAGTTGAGCGATTGAGACCAAACTAACACATTATGTATATGGTAACATTATGACTATCTTCACCAATTTTGGTCCTGATCGGGCAACTATAGCCTATAGCTCCCATAGGACAAATCGGTCGAAAATTGGTGACTTGTATGGAAAAACGCGCACTAGAAGGAGTACGGGGTCTTTTACAGTCGGCTCGCTCGACTGTAGCCTTTCTTACTTGTTGATAATAAATTAAGTTTCACACATCATATTTCCACTGTAGTTAATAAAGCTAAGGGAACTCTTGGATTTATTAAACGCTGGTCTAAGGAATTTAATGATCCATTCGTCACCAAACTTCTTTACACATCCCTAGTCCGTCCCATTCTTGAGTTCATGTGTCTGGTCACCTGAACATGCTCATAGTCTAGCTTTAATTGAGTCAGTGCAGAAGCAGTTTTTACTTTTCGCGCTTCGTGGACTTAATTGGGACCCTAATCTTCGCCTTCCATCTTACACTAACAGACTCTTGCTTCTGAATCTTCCATCCCTTACTAATCGGAGAAGAGTTCTTGGAGTAATCTTCTTCCATAAATTAATAATCGGTGATATCTGCTTCCCACCCTTTTAGGACGCCTAAAATTTAATATTCCCTCCAGGACCACTAGGCACTACATCCCTTTATCTCTACCAACATGCACAACTGACTATGCTTTGCACAATCGTTTTCGGGTATTATGCGCTTATTATAATGAACACTATAAATTGATTGATACATCTCTCTCTCTCTTCCATCTTAAAGCTTCTCTTTACAGCCAACTCCGTTATATCTCTGATTTCCAAGGGCAGTAAGAATGGAGTCTCTGTCATTCATTCTTTTTTCCCATTAAATCGGAGATCTTTAGAGCTAGTTTTGGCAAAAATTTTTTTTTTCTTCTGGTTCGGTTATTTTTGGGTTTTTCCCAGCCCTTGCAACAAATGTTGGATCAATTTGTGTGTTTGTATTCCCAATTTAATGGTCTAATTTCTATCTTTTTTAATTTCAGTTTGAATTTAAAATTTTTAATAATTACTTTTAATACTATCTAAAATTAAATTATATATCTATACACTAGGTAATCATATAATTAAATTGAATACTCGCGACTACTTTTAGTCTGCGTTAATAAATATAATAAAAAATAAATAAAAATATAAAATGTCGAGA
This sequence comes from Drosophila cardini, assembly GCA_018903735.1. Lineage (NCBI taxonomy): Eukaryota > Metazoa > Arthropoda > Insecta > Diptera > Drosophilidae > Drosophila > Drosophila cardini. The sequence continues at coordinate 12,848 of JAEIGM010000576.1, forward strand.
GTAATATTAACTTATTATTTTAATTTCAAATTAAATTAAAAACATTTATTTCAATTTATAATACGGGATTTATTTTTACGGTTCTACTCTTTCTTTTTTGTATTCGCTCGACTGTAGCCTTTCTTACTTGTTACAATTTTTTTTTGCCGACTCCGAATCGCATTTGGTCGAAGCGACTCCGGAATAATAGACCTTCCTCCTCGTTTGATTCGGCCGGGTCGATGTGAGCGATGTACTCAGCGCTCGGGATTGTTTCCGCGAGGAAGGCATCTTCCTGCCGCTCGAAGACGTTGGTGGTCGTCCTAAAGACAATGTGCAAATGCCATGCCTCTTGTCAAGAGTGGCGAAACGGCCTACCTGCGGTTCGGGAACCAGCTCGGTGGCGTCACTGTCCACGTCCTCCACGTGGTATTCGGCGGCCATCTCCTCCTCGCTACTGATGCTGATCAACTCGTCGTTCATCTGAAAATTACCTCCTATCAATTCCTTATCAGTGCAGCTAACAGACTACGGAACTTTTTAATGTTATTTAGGCTAAACAATACGACGTTAAGTGTATTAGGGATTGCTAGGTATCGAGGGTTAGTGGTGAGTTACTGCGTTGATCCTCCTGACGCGCCTTGGACGCGCCGCGCTCGCTCCCATCTTGCTGTACCTCGCTTTCAACAGAGGTATCTGAGTATTCCCCATCAGTGCTCTGGAAAAGAGGCTCGCCTTGTCGGGCGAGTCGCACGATGTTGGGGTAGGTCCTTTCATATTTTGGGGCCAGTTTGGCTACAAAACCCTCGGCCGATTTAGACAGCTGGTGTTATCTCAACCAGACCAAGGCTCCAATAGCAGGGCGCCACTCCCGTCTTCTCAAATTGTAAGATCTTCCCTGGTCCTGCGATGCTCGTTGGAGATTGCTCCGAACTATCTGGAAGATTTCCCCCATCGTTTTCTCCTTCTCCCTCGGGTCCAGCTGGATTGCGGCAGACCCGGGAGCGACTTCCTCGTAGAATGACGAAGGGAGGCGGGGTTCACTTCCTTGTACCAGGTATGCTGGGCTGAGTTCCGTAGATTCCGACACGCTCGAATTCACCGCTAACGCTATCTCTGGCCGCAACTCATTCCAAGAACTCTGCTGTCCATCTACAAACTGCCCGATCATCGTCTTGAACGTCCCCATTCTTCCAGCAGTCGGATCTTTTGCTCCTTTGGGACACAAAGCATCTATGGTCTGTTATCCTCATCGTCTGGCTCACCCTTGATTAGTACAAGCATCTTCGCTACCCATTCGCACGAAGCTTCAACCACGGCCCGTTGGCATTCGCCCTGCGGCTGTCGGAAAAGTACATCTGCTACCACGTTCAGCTTACTCTGGCGATAACGAACGTCAAACTGGAACTGCTGCAGTTCTTGCGATTCTTCCAGTGGGACTCTCGATTGAATTTAGCCATTTGGAGTGCAAATGATCCGTCACCACCTAAAATCTGTATCCTTCCATGTAGCACTTAAGCCTCGCATAGTAGTTCTTATCCGCCTTTGATAGCTTCCTACTGGCGTATGCGAAAACTCTTTCCTACTCCTCGACAGTATATGTGAGGATTGTTCCAAGACCGTAATCGCTTGCGTCAGTCTGAAGTACAAACTTTTTCGAGAAGTCAGGACACGCGAGGGCGGGACCCGATGTCAACTTTCCCTTAAGCTGTTGCAAGGCCTCCTCTTGTTTCTCGCCCCACATCCATTTCCGTCCCTTTTCTAGAAGAGACGTCATTGTTTCGACCAGTTAGTCCAAAAATGGGTAAAAAGCGACGGTATCACGAGGCCATCCCTAAACACTGCCGCAAAGTTTTGAGGTTGTGGGGGGCAGGATCGCTTGCAAGGTTTTTGACGTGCTTCTCCTTTGTAGCTCCAGTCACCACGTTGTCGTCAAAATAGGCGAAAGCGTGGGGTTCCATCTCCGGCCCGATCACCGTATCCAATGCCCTGTGAAAGTCGCGCCGACTACCATCGGAATCTGACAGTAACCATGCTTCAGATCCAATGTCGAGATAAACCGCGAGTGCCGTAACCTTTCGAGCACGTGCTTGATTCGAGGGACAGGGTAAGCGTCTGGAATAGAATGTGCATTAATTTGTCGATAGAGTATACACATGCGCCACTCTCCCGTCTTTTTTATACTTTCTGCAAGAGAGAGAATATTGGGTTTGTGAAAAGTATGTAACAGGGAAAATGAGGCGTGGCAGACCCCACGCTTGATCAGCATCACAAGCCGAGTCAATATAGCCATGTCCGTCTGTCCGTCTGTATGAACAAACAGATTTCAGAGATGGTAAGAGCTACAAGTTTGAATTTAGTCAGTATCGACTCCATATTAAATCAGTCAATACAAGAATCTTTTTTTTTTAAGAGGTGAAGGAGGAGCTGCGGGGCCGACAACAGAGCGACTGTTACGCCGAATATGGGGACACTTCGAGTTTTTACTCATAGCTACTGTTCCATTAACAGCCACCGATTTAATCACAATGGGTGATGGGGCGGCCACGGGAGGGGCGTACGGGTACTGGTGAAGTTGCAGGAGTGGGTGAATTGGGAGGTAAGGAGTTACAGGGAGAAGGAGAAAATGATAAAAGGTTAGACCCACTATGCAACGATGATGTAAGGAGTGAACCAGGCGGAAGAGGTATCGAAAGATGTTGTTGAGAACTCAACACCTTGTCATGCCGAGTCCCAAATTTATAGTCACTAAGCAAGTCAGCACTGCTAACTGACTGAAATGTTTTTTCACAGTATTGTACATACGTGATAATCGCATTGCAATTTTTCTTACAACAGGCCATTTCACTCAAAATACTTTAAAACAATTTGAAGTTAAAACTATAAGAATTTGAGTGAAAAGTTTTTTTGATGTAAACAAATATGCTCGAAAACAGAATTCGCAAAAAGTGCAAAAACAAAATATTAACGAAACAGTTAAAACAACAAAGTCAGTGCGTTAACGCAAGCGCAAAAGAGAATTGTGTGCAAGCGAGCGACACACAAACTAATTATTTCTCAGCTGAGCAACGTGCTTGGAGCAAAGGTCACAGCAAAAACGGGCACAAACAAAAACCCTCCTGAGACGCTGTAATAATAAAATTGTTGATATTTTGGTAAAATCCACACTGAAAACCAACATTGCTCAAACCAGATTTAAGGTATCACTTAATAAAAATTTAATAATAAATTAAAATCAATTAAAATTCACAATTTTAACCAGAAATAATAAAATTTACGGAGCGTTGAAAAAACACGACCAGCATAGTTGATAATCTCTCTCTCTCTGTTGATTGATTGAGGTAACTTTAGACTTTTGGAGCTTTTGGCTCCTAGGTAAATAAAGGGGGTCTCGATCTTGAAGTGATTGAGTTTTAAGAGAGTTCAATCGGTCAGGATTTGGATATAGTGTTGCGTCTATTACAATTTCTTAGATTTCATTTTTTTTTTCAATATTTGATTGTGTGTTTGGGTTGATTCTTTTTTGATTTTATAATTCACTATAATTTTTCTTGGGATATTTTTATCTTTAAAGATAATGTACATAATTAATGCGATTAAAATAATTATTAAAGTTGTCATAGTTATAATTTGAAACGTGTTATTCAATTTTGTTTGCTGTAAAATAAATTCTTTAGTTTGGACATATGGAGAATGGTTCTAATTTGGTTACATTATTATTTATGTAAATTATTTGTGTGTAATTTAACAAAGTATTGGTTATTAATATTTCATCTAATTGTATTGAACAATTAAGGGCATTTAACATATTGTTAAGTTTCATAATTATTTCTCTATTGATACAATTTTGATTTAGTACCGTTTTAGGTAAGTTCCATGTTAACATAATATTTGGTTCTACGTACTTAATTTCATAGTTTTTATGTATTTTTGAATATCTACATTCTATTTTTTCTTGGTTTAATATTCCAGTAATACATTTGTTCATTACTAAATCTTTATTAGTTGCTGTAAATGCTTTATTATTTTGTATGTAATAATTGTCATGTATAATTTCGGTTAAAATGTTTTTTATTTTCGTTAGGGTAGTTTATTTATTTATTTATTAACGCAGACTAAAAGCAGTCGCGAATATTTAACTATATGATAACGTTGTGTATAGCTATATAATTATAATTATATATGTTGGTTAGCCCGGGGTCCTGGGTTCGAATCCAGTCAGTGACAAATGCTATTTGTTTACTTTTTAAATTTTAATTATTTACTTAAACTTCAAAGCGGAGTATGGTATAAGTAGTAAAGATGCCTGATCTAATTCTTAGCACTTGTATGTGAACCCGGGATCATGGGTTCGAGCGCCGTCAGGGACATTTTATTAATTTTTGTTATATAACAAAATAACGAAAAAATATTACATGTAAATGCAGATAGTCGAGAGCACTTTCAAGAGAGGGGCGTGGTGCAGCTGTTAGTGCACTGACGCGTGTGCGTGGAGTCCCGAGGTTCAAATCCCGTCAGTGAATTATTTTGAATATTTTTTTTTATTTCAATTCAAATTTAAAATGAAATTTAAATTTAATTTCAAATTGTAAATCACGGCATATTTTTAAAATAAGCCAAGTAAGAAAAATTGTGCATTTAATTGTGTATATATTTACATACATTTGTATATAAAAATGTATGTATACAAAATGTGAATCACTCTGTTTTTCTTATTTTTCGAATGGAAAACGCGCACCAGGATGAGTACGGGGTCTTTTACAGTCGGCTCGCTCGACTGTAGCCTTTTTTACTTGTTTTTGTTTTGATTTAGTTCAATATCATTTTCAATTTTTGATTGTATTTTTGGGGTTGATTCTTTTTAGACCCCGTACTCTAAAAAGAGTATAGGGGTCTATTAAGTTTGTCTGAAGCGAAATGTGCGTAACAGGCAGAAGGAGCCTTTTCCGACCCCATAAAGTATATATATTCTTGATCAGCATCAACAGCCGAGACAATATAGCGATGTCCGTCTGTCCGTCTGTCTGTCTGTCCGTCTGTCCGTCTGTCCGTCTGTCCGTCCGTCTGTATGATCACCTAGATCTTTTAAACTACAAGAGCTAGAGCCGCCAAATTTGGAATGAAAGTCCGTCTGCTTCGCGAGCAGATCAAGTTTATTTCAAATCTTTGCCACGCCCCTTACCGCCCCCGCAAATTGTAGAAAACTATTTTCACATCACCATAACTTGAAAACGACTAGAGCTAGGGAGACCAAATTCACACATTATGTGTATGAAAATTTTCTGCGTTTCTCAAGTCATCTGAATTAAAAATCAATAGGGTCGATTACCTAACCGATTGTAATATTATTAATATTATTAATAATATATTATATTGTTAATAATATAATTAAACCGAGTAACGGGTATCCTAAAGTCGCGAGGCGACTATAGCATTCTTTCTTGTTTTTGTTTAGAAAAATTAATGTAAATAATCATTTTTCGTGAGAACGATTTTTGTGGGAATGTTTATAATTGTGAGTCTTGGAATTTAGTGGGAATGTTTACATATTTGGGGTTGCGGATATGTAACTCCCCTTTCTTAGATGGAAGCTTGTCCGCAAGCTTTTGCATTTGGATATAATTGCGGTATTGGTGTATCGATTTCAGTTATTGTTTCTATTGTTTTTTCAACATCAGCGTCTGTAATTTTGTCAATATCTTCTTGTTTTTTCTTATTGGTTTTGGTAATAAAATTTTTGATTACAATATTATGTGTGGTTATTTTAAATTTCTTACATATATAAATTATGCCAATTATGGCTATTATTATAGATGTGATTATTAATAAGCGGTTGTATATTTTATTGTTCTTAGTACTAAACAAAACCATTTCCTTAATTTCTATGTGTGACATTGGTTCGATCTTTGTTACATTGTGATCAGTGAATATTAAATTTGTGTATTGTTGAACATTGTTTTTTATTGAGACCTGTTTTAGTTGTGCAGTACAATTGAATATTTTTATAATTTTATTATTTTCAATAAAGATTTCCTGATTATTACAATTTTGATTCAATTTTTCTCTAGTAAGGTTCCACGTAATTATAATGTTTGGTTCAATATATTGAATGTAATAAGATTTACGGAATTTATTGAAAGTACAAATTGGTGTTTCATGTTTTATTATATTGGAAATGCATTGATCTTTAATTGTTTCTTTATTTAGTGTGTTGAAGACATTATTATTGTATGC
>JAEIGM010000173.1:0-70863 GCA_018903735.1 Drosophila cardini
ACGCACATTCCGCTTCAGACAAACTTAAAGACACCTATACTCTTTTTTAGAGTACGGGGTCTAAAAAATAATGAACCCACTAATCAAATTCGAGTTCTAAAGCTAAAAAATATACTAATTTAATCAAAAAATTTATAGAGGAAGAAAAGTCGTTTATAACAAGTAAGAAAGGCTACAGTCGAGCTAGCCGACTGTAAAAGACCCCGTACTCATAGTATTTGGAATAAAACACTTTGAAACAAAACCATCAGTTTGTAATAGGGATGCAAATCGCCAAGAAAATGCCGATATCGATATTAATTAAAATATCACATCAAGTCAAATATCGATATTATCAACAACTTAATTTAAATACGCTATAAATATGCACATAATGAGCAAATATCGCAATCGATATCATATCGTGTCGAATATCGATATATTATTTATCGTATCGTATGCATACATGTGCGTGCATCGTCCGCGAGCAGCCCTGTCGCTACACAAGCAACGAAAACTTTCGCTCACATGTTTATATGCTTCTGTCTCGCTTGCACACATGCATTGACTTTGCGTGCAATTGTTAATTTTGTTTGTTTGTGTCTAGCTCTTTTGTTTATTGTCCGATTTGTATGAAACTTTCAGGATAGTTTGTGATACTTTGTGTCCAAACGAATTTGAAATAACAATACCGTACGATAAGTGCAAATGCCTTAAAAATGGGATTGAAGTTTGAAAATTAGTTCTTGTGGAAAAACGGGGCGTGGCAGTCCAAAAGTTTAATGACAATGCATTTATGCTGTCTCTAGCAACCTGTATACCAAAAATGGTATTCCTAAGTGCTATAGTTACTGAGATATTCGCTTAAAACATAAATTTTTTCCTAGGTGACCAGTTTTTTACAATTTGCGGGGGCGGTAAGGGGCGTGGCAAAGATTTGAAATAAACTTGATCTGCTCGCGAAGCAGACGGACTTTTATCCAGATCCAGGTGTCCATACAGACGGACGGACAGACGGACAGACGGACATCGCTATATCGTCTCGGCTGTTGATGCTGATCAAGAATATATATACTTTGTGGGGTCGGAAAAGCCTATATCTGCCTGTTACCCACATTTCGCTTCAGACAAACTTGGTAGACCCCTATACTCTTTTTTAGAGACCGGGGTCTAAAAATAGATCCAAAATTTGTTGCAAGGGCTGGGAAAAACCCAGAAAAACCCAACCAGATCAATACAAATTATGACAAAACTAACTCGAAAGATCTCTGATTTAAGGGGAAGAATGTATGGCAGAGACTCCATTCTTACTGCCCTTGGAAATCAGAGATATAACGGAGTTGGCTGTAAAGAGAAACTTTAAGATGGAACAGAGAGAGAGAGATGTATCAATCAATCTATAGTGTTCATTATAATTAGCGCATAATACCCGAAAATGATTGTGCAAAGAGTAGTCAGTAGTGCATGTGGGAAGAGATAAAGGGACGTAGTGCCTAGTGGTTCTGGTGGGGATTTTAAATTTATGGCATTCTAAAAGGGATGGGGAGCAGATATCACCGATTACTAATTTATGAAGGAAGATTACTCCAAGAACTCTTCTCCGATTAGTAAGGGATGGAAGATTCAGAAGCAAGAGTCTGTTAGTATAAGATGGAAGGCGAAGATGAGGGTCCCAATTAAGTCAACGAAGCGCGAAGAGTAAAAATTCATTCTCCACTGACTCAATCAAAGCTTTTCTATGAGCATGTTGAGGAGACCTGACACATGAACAATACTCAAGAATGGGACGGACTAGGGATGTGTAAAGAAGTTTGGTGACGAATGGACCATTAAATTCCTTAGACCAGCGTTTAATAAATCCAAGAGATCCGTTAGCTTTATTAACTACAGTAGAAATATGATGTGCTAAACTTAATTTATTATCAACAAGAAAGAAAAGTACAGTCGAGCACGCCCGACCGTAGAATACTCTCTGCATTTAATTCCCGATCATTTTAATAAAGTCGGTATCCGAGAATATCAACTGATAGTACTTGCAATAAAACACGTCGAAACAAAAACATTTGATTGTATGTATGCACATATACATTTGACATTATAAGTATGCACTCACATATGTATACGTGTATATGTTATACATATACAATTGGTCGACACGGCCAGCATTCGCGGGCAGCGCTGACGCTAGACAAGCAGCGAAAACGTTCGCTCACATGTTTGTATGTTTCTATCTCGCTTGCACACATGCAGTAACATGGCCTTTATTTATAAACTTTTTAGTCTCAAACTCTTTTGTTTATTGTCCGATTTATATGCAACTTTCAGAATAGTTTGAAATATTTTGTCTTCAAATGATTTTCAAATTACAATACTGTACGATAGGAACATATGCCTTAAAATCGGCACTGAAGTTTAAAAATTACTTTATTTCTTGTGAGAAAAGGGGGGGTGAGAGTTAAAAAATTTTAATGTCATTATATTTATGCCTTCATTAGGAACCTGGGTACCAAAATTGGTGTTCCTAAGTGCCATAGTTACTGAGATATTCGCCTTAAACATCAATTTTTTACGAGGTGTGGCATCGAAAAAAAAAAAAGATTCTTGTATTGACGGACTTAATATCGAGTCGATACTGACTAAATTCAAACTTGTAGCTCTTACCATCTCTGAAATCTGTTTGTTCATACGGACAGACAGACGGACATGGCTATATCGACTCGGCTTGTGATCCTGATCAAGAATATATATACTTTATGGGGTCTGCCACGCCTCCTTCTGCCTGTTACATACTTTTCACAAACCCAATATACTCTCTCTTGCAGAGAGTATAAAAAGAACACCGAGGTCATCGACTGACAATATACGTTTTCAAGGTATATTGTCAAAGTGATAGTTGGCTACGTAAGTTTTGGTATATTTTTATTGATCTGGTTGGGGTTTTCTGGGTTTTTCCCAACCCTTGCAACAAATGGTGGATCAATTTCTTTGCTTGTTATTCCTAGATTAAAGGTTTAATTACTATCTTTTTTAACTCCGTACTCTAAACAAGAAAGAAAAGTACAGTCGAGCACTCCCGACCGTAGAATACTCTCTGCAATTTATTCCCGATCATTTAATAAAATCGGTATCCAAGTATATCAATTGATACTTGCAACAAAACAAGTTGAAACAAATACATCTGTTTGTATGTATACACACACATATACATTTGACATTAGAAGTATGCACACACATATGTATGTGTATATATGTTATACATACACAATTGGTTGGCACGGCCAGCATTCGCGGGCAGCGCTGCCGCTAAGCTACGCAAGCAGCGAAAACGTTCGCTCACATGTTTGTATGTTTCTATCTCGCTCGCACACATGCATTGGCATTGCGTTCAATTATTAACTTTCTAACATGTCTAGCTCTTTTGTTTATTGTCCGATTTAGATGTAACTTTCAGGATAGTTAATATATTTTGTCTTCAAATGAATGTGAAATAACAATACTGTACGATAAGAACATATGCCTTAAAATCGGCATTGAAGTTTGCAAATTATTTTATTTCTTGTGGGAAAAGGGGGCGTGGCAGTGCAAAAAATTTAAGGACAATGCATTTATGCCGTCTCAAGAAACCTACATACCAAAATTGGTGTTCCTAAGTGCCACAGTTACTGAGATATTCGCCCAAAACATCAATTTTTTACGAGGTGTTTCTAGTTTTTTGCACATTGTGTGCGAACGGGGCGTGGCATTGAAAAAAAAAAGATTCTTGTATTGACTGACTTCATATCGAGTCGATAGAGACCAAATTCAAACTTGTAGATCTTACCATCTCTGAAATCTGTTTGTTCATACGGACAGACAGACGGACAGACAGACGGACATGGCTATATCGACTCGGCTTGTGATGCTGATCAAGAATATATATACTTTATGGGGTCGGCCACGCCTCCTTCTGCCTGTTACATACTTTTTTTTTTGCACAAACCCAATATACTCTCTCTTGCAGAGAGTGTAACAAGAAAGCAAAGTACAGTCGAGCACGGCAGACCGTAGAATACTCTCTGCATTTTATTCCCGATCATTTTAATAAAATCGATATCCGGGTATATCAATGGATAGTACTTGTAATAAAACACGTTGAAAGAAAACATCTGATTGTATGTATACACACATAAACATTTGACATTATATGTATGCACGCACATATGTATGTGTGTATAAGTAATTCATACACAATTGGTTGGCACGGCCAGCATTCGCGGGAATCGCTGCCGCTAGAAAGCAGCGAAAACGTTCGCTCACATGTTTGTATGTTTCTATCTCGCTCGCACACATGCATTGGCATTGCGTTCAATTATTAACTTTCTTACATGTCTAGCTCTTTTGTTTATAGTCCGATTTATATGCAACTTTCAGGATAGTTTGATATACTTTGTCTTCAAACGAATGTGAAATAACAATACTGTACGATAAGAACATATGCCTTAAAATCGGCATTGAAGTTTGCAAATTATTTTATTTCTTGTGAGAAAAGGGGGCGTGCCAGTCCAAAATTTTTGATGACAATACAATTATGTCGTCTCTCGGAACCTGCGTACCGAAATTGGTGCCATAGTTACTGAGATATTCGCCTAAAACATCAATTTTTTACGAGGTGTTTCTAGTTTTTTGCTCATTGTGGGCGAACGGGGCGTGGCATCGAAAAAAAAAGATTCTTGTATTGACTGACTTAATATCGAGTCGATAGAGACCAAATTCAAACTTGTAGCTCTTACCATCTCTGAAATCTGTTTGTTCATACGGACAGACGGACAGACAGACGGACATGGCTATATCGACTCGGCTTGTGATGCTGATCAAGAAAATATATACTTTATGGGCTCTGCCACGCCTCCTTCTGCCTGTTACATACTTTTTTTTTTGCACAAGCCCAATATACTCTCTCTTGCAGAGAGTATAAAAAGAGTATAGGGGTTTATTAAGTTTGTCTGAAGCGAAATGTGCGTAAGAGGCAGATGGAGGCTTTTCCGACCCCATAAAGTAAATATATTCTTGATCAGCATAAACAGCCGACACGATATAGCAGTGTCCGTCTGTCCGTCCGTCTGTATGAACACCTGGATCTTCTAAACTACAAGAGCTAGAGCCACAAAATTTGGAATGAAAGTCCGTCTGCTTCGAGAGAAGATCAATTTTTTTTCAAATCTCTGCCACCCCTACCGCCCCCGCAAATTGTAAAAAACTTTTTTCACATCACCATAACTCGAAAACGATTAAAGCTAGAGAGACCAAATTCACACATTATGTGTATGGTACCACTATAACTATCCTCACCAAGTTTGGTCCGGATCGGACAACTATAGCCTATAGCTCCCATAGGACAAATCGGTCAAAAATGGGTGATTTGTATGGAGACATGAAGTTTTAGTTGAGCGATTGAGACCAAACTAACACATTATGTGTATGGAACCATTATAACTATCCTCACCAAGTTTGGTGCGGATAGGAAAACTATAGCTTATAGCTCCCATAGGACAAATCGTTCGAAAATTACTTTTTTGTATAGTAAAACACGCACTAGAATGAGTACGGGGTCTTTTACAGTCGGCTCGCTCGACTGTAGCCTTTCTTACTTGTTATGTTTAAGTTAATTGATGGGAATGTTTACATTAATATTTTTCGGGAGTCTATGTTAATAGTATAATTGTTGATAATAGAAATATAATCGAAATTGTGCGTGTGTAATGGGTTATCGATATAGGATACCCGTTACTCAGTTTAATTATATTATTAACAATATAATATATTATTAATAATATTAATAATAGTACAATCGTTTAGGTAATCGATCCTATTGATTTCAATTCAGATGACTTGAGAATAACAGAAAATTTTCATGCAAATTCATATTTACAGCGTATTTTCGACCGATCGTCCCTATGGGAGCTATACGATATAGTCGTCCGATTTGAATGAAACTTGGTCAGCATGTTTATCTTATTAACAGATATATTCTGTGTGAGTTTCACTAAAATTGCTTGGCCAACGCAAAAGTTATTCATATAAATTCATATTTGGAGCGTATTTTTGACCGATTGTCCCTATGGGAGCTATACGATATAGTTGTCCGATTTGGATGAAACTTAGTCAATATGTTTATATTATTAACAGATATATTCTTTGTGAGTTTCACTAAAATTGCTTGGCCCACGCAAAAGTTATTCATATAAATTCATATTTGGAGCGTGTTTTTGACCAAATGTCCCTATGGGAGCTATACGATATAGTGGTCCGATTTGGATCAAACTTGGTCAGTATATGTACTCCGTAGACGTGTACTTTCTGTGTCAATTTGGTTTAGAAAGCATTTCTAACAAAAAAGTTTTCTATACTAAAACATGCTATTTTTACCTGTTTTTACCTTTGTATGCACATAGAACGCCCTAAAGTGGGCGTGTCAAAAAACAAAAACAAACTTGTACTGCTTGGGCATTTTATCTTTCGATTGCGACCACTCGGGCCTTTTTAGCTCTTATAGTCTCCGAGATCCTTTTGTTCACATAGACGGACAGACGGACAGACGGACAGACTGATGGACGGACAGACGGACGGACGGACATGGCTATATCGACTCGGATAGTCATGCTGATCAAGAATATATATACTTTATGGGGTCTGCCATGTCTCCTTCTCCCTGTTACATACATTGCAACGAATACAATATACCCTTTTACTCTACGAGTAACGGGTATAACAAATTAATCAAAAATGCTGAATTTTATGTACAAATTGTTTGTTTATACTGCTTGCAATAGAAAAGTCTACGTTTAACTACACAAACTGCACCAAGCAGTGTACTGTGTTAAATAAGCAATTATTGCATGTGAATGAAAATAATCCAACTGAATTATCAGCAGAGCGTGGTCTTATTGGTAGGGTCGCGGTTCGTTACTTTGCAAATCCGCGTGGGTCCCAGGTTCGAGTCCAGCCAAAGTTAAATACAAATTTTTTAATTTTTTAATTTTAACACAAATTGTAAACCTATTTTAAATAATAATAACGTTTATTTGTATTTAAAATGTATTTGCGTAACATGGTATGCTATAAAAAAAGTAATACGAAAGTCCAAAACAATTCAGAAAACTCCCTTGCACGTACATACATTTATTAATGTGTATGTATATACATTCATACATACATACATACATACATATTTTTGCCTATGCATTGCACTTGTTCAACTGCTTTGAACTGCTTAACGTAGTTCAATTGAAGTAAGTTGTTCAGTTGATCGGCATTTAGCGCTAATTGGTACTTGTTCCGAACTGATTTTGGGACGCGCCAAAAATAAATTCTGTTACTATACAGATTCATGCAATGCCATTTTGAATGAAAGATTTCAATTCTAATACATATTTATTTGAATAGTTGTTGTTTCGCATGATAACACATTTTAAAATGCACTCCCGCCCTATATTAAATGTTAATGAGAATAATCAACGCGATTTGGAAGTAGAGCGTGGACCAATTGGTAGGGTTACGGTTCGTTCATTTGCAAATCGGCATGGGTTGCAGGTTCGAGTCCCAGTCAAAGTTAATATATAAATTTTCTATTTTAATTATAAGCACTATTTTAAATAAATTATATTTCTTTTATTTTAAAACCTGTTCCCAAAACATTGAATAATAAGAAGACTTATTTCGATATTTAAAACATTTACATACTTATATAAATACGGCTTATTTTTAAAATAAGCCAAGTAAGGAAATTGTGCATTTAATTGTGTATATATTTACATACATTTGTATTTAAATATGTATGTATACAAAATGTGAATAACTCCGTTTTTCTTCTTTTTCGTATGGAAAATGCGCACTTCTGTGAGTACGGGGTCTTTTACAGTCGGCTCGCTCGACTGTAGCCTTTCTTACTTGTTGTGTTTTGGGAATAGGAAATTTGACAATTGCTTGGAGTTTATTTGGGTTCGGCTTAATGCCTTCAGTGGTAATAATGTGACCTAGGAATTCGGTTTCTTTTTTCAAGAATTCACATTTATCCAATTTAAGATTAGCTTCTCTAAGTTTTTGGAATACCTTTGAGATTAATTTTAACTGTTCGTCCAATGAAGTGGAGTATACTATTATATCATCTAAGTAAAGTAAACAATCTTTATAGATAAGGTCTTCTAGAAGATTGTGCATGCATCTTTGAAACGTTGCTAGAGCGTTTTTAAGACCGAATGGCATACGAGTATATTCGAAATGGCCATATTTTGTAGAGAATGCTGTTTTTGCGATTGAGTCCGAATTTATTTGAATTTGGTGAAAACCTTTCGCAAGATCTATGGTTGTAAAATACTGACATTTACCTAATTTGTCCAGAATTTCATCCACAGTTGGAATCGGAAACTTGTCATCGATAGTGATCTCATATAAATCTTTATAGTGAGTGACTAACCGATATTTTTAATTTTTTGTTGCGTCCGTTTTTTTCGGTACGATAAAGGTTGGTGAACAGTAGGGTGATTTCGACTTGCGGATGATCCCTTGCTGTATCATTTCACTAATCTGTTTATTGACTTCTGCGTCAAATGTTTGGGGGTATTTGTAAGGGTGTTTGTGTATTGGGTCCTCATGTTTAGTTTGAATTGAGTGTTTAATAGTACTTGTAAAGGTCAAATTTTCACCTTCGCGATACTGTATGACACCAAATTCATAGAGAACTTTCTTTAACTTTTCTTTCTCGTCATCGCTTAGATAATCGAGTCTGCATTCGTTAGTTTCTGATAAACCATTATCAATGGCATATGCAATGTGTAAATCTCTAGTTGAGGGTGGAACTAAACTTTCATATTCACCGTCATCGATAATTTTTTCGTCATTGTATCTTAATTTGAAAGTGTGTTCACCTAATGTAACTGAAATTTCACTGTAGTCAATTTGGGCTTTGCAAGCTTCTAGAAAATTCCTACCTATTAACGTGTCGTGATTAGTTGAAAATTGTGAATGTAAAATTTTTGGTGTCCTGGACATATTTTGCTTGGTGCTAATGATACAAAATTTTTTAGTTCGGTTATACCATTTATTGTGTGGACTTTTAAGTGGCATGGATAAGTTTGATAATTTAAAAAGTTTTGGTTCATGATATTTATTGAGGAACCTGTGTCAATGATACATCTTAAAGGTTGATCATTCATTGTGATAAAAGGATTCCTTCTTTTCGGATATATCCTTTTTGGAAATTCCACTGTTACTTTCTCTTTGTCTTTTTACTGGTGGATTAGGGGCACTATAATATTTATTTGTTTGGTAATTCATTTGATTTTGATTTCTGCCCTGATTAAGTTTTTGTTGAAACTCTTGAAATGTTGGTGAATTACTAGTTTGATTAGTTTGAGGATTTGGTTGTTCGTTGCTAAGAACTGTTAGAATGTAACCTTAAAATAATGCTTTCCACTTTTCAGATTTGGTTTTCTTGGTTTCTTGGTTTTCAATCTCGGTTGTCGTCTTATTTAATTCTAGGTGTTTACATTATGCAGCGAGAGCTGCGCCAAAGTGTTTATGTATACATTTTGTGGTGTGGGCTATGCTGGGCTATTGTACATTCTGTTTACATTTATGTTCAATTGAGTTAAGGGCTGTCAACTATTCTTTTTACGCCTTTGGCTAATGGAATGCATAACTGTCAAATATTCTTATGACACTTTTGGTGTCTGTTATTATACCCGTTACTCGTAGAGTAAAAGGGTATATTGTATTCGTCGGAATGTATGTAACAGGGAGAAGGAGACATGGCAGACCCCATAAAGTATATATATTCTTGATCACCATGAGTAGCCGAGTCGATATAGCCATGTCCGTCTGTCCGTCTGTCCGTCCGTCCGTCTGTCCGTCTGTCCGTCTGTGTGAACAAAAGGATCTCAGAGACTATAAGAGCTAGAAAGGCCCGAGTGGTCGCAAACGATAGATAAAATGCCCAAGCAGTACAAGTTTGCTTTTGTTTTTTAACACGCCCTTTTTAGGGCGTTCTATGTGCATACAAAGGTAGAAACAGGTAAAAATAGCATGTTTTAGTATAGAAAACTTTTTTGTTAGTAATGCTATCTAAACCAAATTGACACAGAAAGTACACGTCTAGGGATTACGTATACTGACCAAGTTTGATCCAAATCGGACAACTATATCATATAGCTCCCATAGGGACAATCGGTCAAAAATACGCTCAAAATATGAATTTATATGAATAACTTTTGCGTTGGCCAACCAATCGAAGTGAAACTTACACAGAATATATCTGTCAATAATATAAACATATTGACTAAGTTTGATCCAAATCGGACAACTATATCATATAGCTCCCATAGGGACAATCGGTCAAAAATACGCTCAAAATATGAATTTATATGAATAACTTTTGCGTTGGCCAACCAATCGAAGTGAAACTTACACAGAATATATCTGTCAATAATATAAACATATTGACTAAGTTTCATCCAAATCGGACGACTATATCGTATAGCTCCCATAGGGACGATCGGTCAAAAATACGCTGTAAATATGATTTTGTATGAAAATTTTCTGAGTTTCTCAAGTCATCTGAATTAAAATCAATAGGGTCGATTACCTAACCGATTGTAATATTATTAATATTATTAATAATATATTATATTGTTAATAATATAATTAAACTGAGTAACGGGTATCCTAAAGTCGCGAGGCGACTATAGCATTCTTTCTTGTTTTTACATTAAAGTGGACTGTAAACCTTTTAATTCAGCTGAAAGTCTGGGATGGGATGCTAAAGGCATAACTCCTCCCCCCTTTAAATATGAATTCTCCTGAATTCTTTTTACATTAATGTTAATATTTTGCTTTTTGCAGCGTAAGTATATATATATGATAAAACATAATACAATGATTAATATAAATATTAGTATAATGCCATTTGTTACTTTTTTCTGATATTTTAGTTCTGTTATTTCTTTTAGGTTTTCAAAATTTTTTATAGTTAAATGATCAAAATTTATAGTGTTTTTGTAAGTTTGGTTTAAAATTTCTGTAGGGTAATAAAATTTTTCATAAAATTCTATTTTTTCATTAGAAAACGTTTCTGTTAAAATTTTTATATTGCAATTTCCAAATTGTATTAGATTATTTCCATTTAATATAATATTTCTGTCGTCGCAGTTTTGGTATAATTTTTCTTCTCTGGCATTTTTAATTATTAATGTATCGTCATCGATTTCTTCAATACTTGTTATGTTGTTAAATATGAATTTGCAATTGTTGTTAATAGTACAACTTTTGCTTGGCTGAAGTTCTTTCAAAATTGTGTTAGGTTTGTATTCAAGTGTCTTATTGTTAATTTCGATGATTAAAAGATTTTCCTGATCTATTTGAATATATTCTTTGTTAGGCATTGGGATTAGTAATTTAACATTTACACTTATATAATTTTTAGGTATCTTAATTGCTATTATAATGCAATTATTCTTATATTTTAGTATGCCCATGCGGATTAATTTTAGTTTATAAAAATCAATGTCAAATCTATTTATTTCTTCTTCAGATAGGATTTCTGGTAATATAATATTGTTTTTAGCAGAGGCAATGCTTTCTTGAATGTAATTTACTTTGTATTCAATGTTCTTAAGTTTTTGCATTTGGTCAGTATGTATAATTTTCATTATTATTTTCTTATTTTGGGTGTTTATGCTTTGAAGTGTTTCGTTAATGATTATTCTATCGTGTTTAATAGTTTCTGCTAATGTTTGTATTGTGTCATTATAATGGGAATTGATAACAATTTGCGGATTCATGTTGTTTATAATATTATGATTGTTCTGATCAATTGTGTCAAAATGTTCTAAAATGTCTGTCCTGTCTTCATCGTCCATGAGTCCAAATAGCCATTTATATGTGGTTCCTACAATGTTTAATACTCCTCTTTTGATTCTATTATGTGGTGTTATAGATTTTATTTTTGCTCTAATTAAATTGATTTCTGTGAACAACTCATTCTTGTCTGTTATATTAACGCTTTTAATATTTGTTTCTATTTGGTTCATTATGTCAACTAATGGGTCAATATTAATAATATGTAATATTATAACTGTCTCATTTACTATTTCCGTTGGGTAAATTTGTATGGGTGTATATTCTGCATTCAATTGAATTGGTTCAATTTGTAATCTTGTTTGTACCATTGTAAGTTTTAATAAAACGATGCAACATACGATAAATATCTGGGGAAAAAAAATTTAGAGAAAACAAAATATATCATTGATATTGTATTTTATTAAGTATTTTATTTTATTTTTTACTTATTTATTTTTTTTTTTTTTTTTTTTTTTTTTTTATTTATTGTAAATTGTTATTTTCCTAATTTAACGGTCTTTTAATATTGCATGGATGAATGTTTTTTAGTTCTGCAAATCTGAAGTAAGGTTCATCCTTATGTCTTACTCTTTTATAATTCTTGATTGGGCCTCTTTGTCTTTCTTCAGTGTATTCTTCTCTTGTATTATTTCGTTTAGTCAAAATGTTTTTTTTATGTTCTTCAATGGTAATTTTAAGTTTTCTTTCGTCTTCCATGTTTTTAGCATAATCTGGTGTGCACTTTATTGTGGAATGATGACGTTTATTGTAAGCTGCAATTGCTATCTGAATTTTGGATTCTATTGATATTTCGTTATTATCTATTCCAGCTATTATTTCAATTAATGTGGAATGTAATCTTTCTATGTCTGCATTTCCTGTATGTGAATTTGGTTTTGTATGATGTACCTCAATTTCTTCTTTGTCTAAAAATTGAATTATTTGTTCTGCTCTGAATTCATTATCCATGATAATTTTCTGTGGCTTATTGAATTTTGCAAAATGTTCAATCATAATTTGCATCTTGGTTCTCTAGTTTCTATCTATTATGTTGTAAGCTACGGCGAATTTTTGTAAGTTTGTCTATGATTGTGACAAACGATTTGTGTTTTTTATATGGAAAATATCTAAGTGTATAATTTGATTTTTTTATCTGGAGTTTCTGTGAATTGAAATTTAGGTTTTATTGGATTTCTATCATATTTTATTTCTTTACATTTTTTACAATTGGATATTATTAGCTGAATATGCTCTCTTAATTTTGGGTAGTATATCCTATCCTTTAGTGAATGAAATGTTTCATTTATACCACTGTGTAATGAATCTTTAGTGTGGTATAAGGAAATTTGCTTATGCAATTCTTCCTCACTTGATATTTCCTGTGCCCTTTTTGTGCATTTATAAGATTTTATGTTCTTGCAATGTGAGAATATGTTTATTAATATGCATTGAATTTTGTGATATACTGAATCTGGAACTTCTGAAAAAATTCCTACTGTTCCTTTTTCTATATTGTTTTGTAATTTAATTTCAATTTCAGTTTCTGAATCTGCTGGATTAATTTCAATAATCTTTCTTCCGTGTTGTACAATAATGTTATCTGTTGCTGTATATGTAATAATAACCTGAGTTTTGTATTTATTGACACTGTCTTCTTTTATCCAAAAATGAGTTAATTCTTCTTTATCTGCAGAGTGCTGTGTGTTTGTGAGTTCAAAGTTAGATTCATCTTTATTTTCATTATTTATTAGCTGAGCTGTTTGCTGCCTACTTAAAAAGTCTGCTACTTTGTTATCTTTTCCTTTTAAGTATGTTATATCATAGTCAAATTATTGCAATTTTAAAATCCATCTCTGGTGTCTAGTGGTCATTTCTTTTCCCTTAAACTTTGAATTTAGGTATTTAATAGGGGCATGATCTGTTATGATGTGGAATTTGTTTCCTACCAAATAATGTTTAAAATAATTTACTGCATGTACTATGGATAAAAATTCTTTGTCAATTGTACTATAGTTTTCTTCGTGTTTGTTGAGTGTTCGTGACAGAAATGCTATTGGTTGTCCTTGTTGGGACAACACTGCACCTATAGCGTAATCACTAGCATCTGTAGTGATTGTAAATGGTTTGTCAAATTCTGGATATTTCAAAATTGGGTGCGAGCTTATAAGAGCTTTGAGATTCTCAAATGCATCAATATACTGCGGGTCATTTGTGTTTATTGTCATTCCTTTTTGTAAATATCTTATCATTGGATAAGCTATTTTGGAATAGTCTTTAATAAATTTCCTGTAAAATCCGGTCATGCCAAGAAACCCTTTTAATGGTTTTTCGGTTTTTGGTAACTGGATTTCCTGTATAGCTTCTATTTTCTTTGGGTTTGGTTTCAAACCTTCTTTAGTAAGAATGTGTCCTAAATATTCTGTATGTTTTTTCATAAACGAGCATTTGTTTGGCTGAATTTTCAAATTATGTTTTCGCAGTACTTTAAAAATTTTTTCAAGAGCGATTTTGTGCTTTAAGTGTTGTTGAGAATATTAATATATCATCAAGATACACTACACAAATTTTGTTTATGTAGTCTCTTAAAATCTCATTCATCAATCTCTGGAATGTGGCTGGGGCATTTTTCAGCCCGAATGGCATTCGTACATATTTATAAAGACCCATTGGTGTTATGAAAGCTGTTTTTTCTATTTCTTCTTCTGCCATTAGAATTTGATGATATCCCTTAGGTAAGTCTAGGGTGGTAAAGTATTGGGCTTTACCAAGTTTGTCCAATACAGCGTCCATGATAGGTATAGGATACTTATCTGGAACGCTTACTTGGTTTAGTCTCCTATAGTCTACGCAAATGCGGTATTTTTGAATACCTGACTTGTCAATTTTTTCGGAATCACACATATAGGTGAACTGTATTTACTTCTGCTTTTCCTTATAATTCCACTTTTTCCATTTCTATAATTTGATTTCTTACTTCCTCCTCATATTTTGGGGAAACCCTATAGAGTTTTGAGTTAATGTGATGGTCTGTAGTTGTTCTGATTTTATGAACTATTGTATTGGTGTTGGTTAACTGATCTCCTTCTTTGAAGTATAGTTTTTCATATTTTTCGTTAAATTTTGTATTATTTGAGCCTCCTCAACATTTAATTCATCAAGCCTAAGATCATCAATTTCACTTACTTCCATAACGCAAATGTCTTCTGACAGTTTGGATAGGAACGGAATTTCGACCCCATTGTTAAGCTTTATTCTTTTGTTTTTAAAATCAATATTTTCCACATTTCCTTGGGTAAAATCCATGCCCAATAGAAAATCATAAGGTTTTTTCTAGGGACATAGCTACCCATCGTGTTCGTGCAACATCTGAATATTTGAACTCACTTGGTACTTTTGTTTTGACCAAATAATTGTTATTTTTTATTTCTCCATTAATAGTATAAATTGAAAATTTTTCAATTATTGTATATTTTGTTGTGTGTACATTTGTAGTGTTTAATATGCTTATGGTAGATCCTGAGTCTACTAGGATTAGAAATGTGTCTCCTTCAATTGTTCCCTTGATATAAATCATTCTATGGTCCGAGGCTAATTTGTAAAAAACTCATCATGCTTGTTTTCAATGTTTGTATTGTTATTTGCTTCTTCATCATTTAGATTGTCTACACTCATTGCTTCTGGTGGTGGTTGTTGATTATTTTGCTGTTGATTAGCATTATAGTTTTGTCTTGTTGTCTGATTTTGTTGCTGTGTGTTATAGTTTTGGTTCTGCCTTACGTTCTGTGTTTGCTGTCTGTTAACATTTTGGTTTTGTCTAGTGTTTTGGCTTTGCTGTTGCCTATTCTGATACTGGTCGTTTCTAACCATTTGGCTATTCTGTTGTCTATTTGGGTTTTTGGTCGTTGTTATTTTGTTGGTGTTGTTCATTATAACGATTGTTGTTAGTGTTGCGGTAGTGAGAATTTCTGTTATCGGTGTGTTGTCTTGAATTCTGATTATATTGATCGTTGTTCTGTCTGTTATTATTATAAGAAGAATAATCATTATCTTTGTTGATTAATAATTTTTTATTCAGGTTTCCGAAGTTATATATAATTGGCATAAACACCCCTAACGGGGTATAGCCTGATGGACAATTTGCCTCCACGCTCCTCTGTCCTGTGCGCGACTCCGCCAGTTGGTGACCCCGTATGTCGCCAGAATGGTCTCCACCTGGTCCCTCCAACGTGCGCGTGGTCTTCCTCTTCTACGTTGTCCGCCAAACACCGTATCGAAAACTGATCGAGCTGGAGTTGTATCCTCCATACGGGCAATGTGACCAAGCCAGCGAAGACGCTGAATGTTAACTCGCTTAGCTATGTCCACAGCCCCGTATAGCTCATACAGCTCGTCGTTCCATCTAATACGGTACGTTCCGCCAACGCAAACAGGTCCGAAGATCTTGCGTAGGATCTTTCTCTCGAAGACACCAAGAGCAGCTGCATCCGACTGCGTCACTGTCCAGGCTTCCGCACCATAAAGAAGCACTGGAATGATGAGTGTCTTGTATAGTGTGATCTTCGTCTTTCGAGAGAGAGCTCTGTTGTTCATTTGCCTACTGAGCCCAAAGTAACTCCTGTTAGCAAGTGTGATCCTCCGCTTGATCTCCAGGCTGACATCGTTTTTGCTGGTCACTGCAGTTCCTAGGTAGACAAAGTCCTTGACGGACTCAAAGTCATAGTCTCCAGCAGTAAGATGTGAGTCAAGACGCCGCGACTCTCTATTACTGCACACCATAAACTTTGTTTTGCCCATATTCACTACAAGTCCAACTCTAGCTGATTCTCTTTCAATAGCTCCAAAAGCCGCAGTAACATCACGCTTGGTTCGACCAATGATATCAATATCATCAGCGTAGCCAAGGAGCTGGACACATTTGTTTCCCAGAATTGTGCCCATCCGATGTACTTCAGCCTTTCTTATGATACTCTCCATCAGCAGATTGAAGAGCACACAAGACAGCGAGTCGCCTTGTCTGAGACCCCGCTTGGTATTAAAGGTTTCGGAATGGTCATTTCCTACCTTGACAGAGCTGATGGTGTTGCTCAATGTCATACTACAAAGCCGTACTAGCTTTGCAGGAATACCAAGCTCAGACATGGTGGCGAACAGGCGCCCTCGCCGCGGGCTATCAAAAGCAGCTTTGAAATCGACAAACAGATGGTAGGTGTCGATTTGGTTCTCGTACGCTTTTTCCAGGATTTGGCGCAGTGTGAAGATCTGGTCAACTGTGGACCGACCAGGACGAAAAAGTTTCCGAAGTTAAGTCCAATAAATTTGGCTATTTCATTTCTAACTTCTGATAGGGTAGTTTTATTCATTATGGCTATTGCCATTGGCCCACATGCCAATTCTTTTACTCTTTGTATTAATAATCCACTAAGGATATCAATTAGTCTACTATTATTTTCAAAAACAGAAAAATCGGTTATTTCTTCCACAATTGTTCTTATTTTATAATCCAAATCTTTAACACTAGTTACCCTTAGATTATTTATTTTTCTGGTCAGACCCATCTGGTCGGTCCTTGGTCTATAATGGTGTCTAAAGCGGATCTTGCAATCTTCCCAGTTAGCTAAAGGCCTAACTCGCGTCACGTAAATTCTTTGGCGGACCAGTATTGCTTTTTTGGAATTGTCCTATTTAAATAAGGAGTCATTCACTTTTGCACTGATCCTACCGGCTGCGCCAATTATATGTTTCACGACCGAGATACCCAAAAAAATATAGTTTTATTTGTGGGTTACACTTTACTTTATTCTTATACTTAGGTTTACAGTCGGAGTTTCTTACAAGCACTATTTGAATCGAAGTTATACAATATTAGAGTACAGTCTTCGGTGGCAAGATTAGAACTGATTTGACAGAAGGCTGTATGGGGATATTTATACGCTGATTGTTTGTATGTGTTAGTGAGTTTTTCGTGTGACATTCAAATTGGACTTTAGACTCTAGGCTGGCTAGGATGCTGAATAGGCACTTCTGACGATCTGGGGATTCTGATATCGTCTTACAATTTTTAGACCCAGTACTCTAAAAGAGTAGAGGGGTCTATTAGGTTTGTCTGAAGCGAAATGTGCGTAACAGGCAGAAGGAGCCTTTTCCGACCCCATTAAGTATATATATTCTTGATCAGCATCAACAGCCGAGACGATATAGCAATGTCCGTCTGTCCGTCCGTCTGTATGAACACCTGGATCTTCTAAACTATTAGAGCTAGAGCCACCAAATTTGGAATGAAAGTCCATCTGCTTCGCGAGCAGATCAAGTTTATTTCAAATCTTTGCCACGCCCCCAACCGCCCCCGCAAATTGTAAAAAACTATTTTCACATAACCATAACTTGAAAACGAAAAGAGCTAGAGGGACCAAATTCACACATTATGTGTATGGTACCACTATAACTATCCTCACCGAGTTTGGTCCGGATCGGACAACTATAGCCTATAGCTCCCATAGGACAAATCGGTCAAAAATGGGTGATTTGTATGGAGACATGAAGTTTTAGTTGAGCGATTGCAACCAAACTAACACATTATGTGTATGGTACCATTATAACTATCCTCACCAAGTTTGGTCCGGATCGGATAACTATAGCCTATAGCTCCCATAGGTCAAATCAGTCGAAAATTGGTGATTTGTATGGAAAACGCGCACTAGAAGGAGTACGGGGTCTTTTACAGTCGGCTCGCTCGACTGTAGCCTTTCTTACTTGTTATGTTTAAGTTATTTGATGGGAATGTTTAAATTAAGATTTTTGGGAGTCTATGTTTATAGTAATATCGTCTTACAATTTTTAGACCCCGTACTCTAAAAAAGAGTATAGGGGTCTTTTGGGTTTGTCTGAAGCGAAATCAACAGCCGAGACGATATAGCGATGTCCGTCTGTCCGTCTGTCCATCCGTCTGTATGAACACCTGGATCTTCTAAACTACAAGTGCTAGAGACACCAAATTTGGAATGAAAGGCCCCGAAATTAACCGCCTTACATTATCATTTTGGTTTTCCATTATTAATTAATAGTTTTAAGAATGGAATATTGTTTAATATTTAAGTTTGTTTTCGCGCTATTGAAGGCGATAGTTATATAGCATTTAGCATTTGGCATTAAGACTTTGTATTAAGGCGCCCTCTATCGGCAGCGCGGGGCGCGGTCGGGTACAACTCTGCACGAAAGATCGGCGGTGAAGAGAGAGCTTTCGTGGTGGAGTTGTGTTGCGACGGCTTCCGCGCTGCTTGATCGAGAGCGTCGCGTCACTTTTCGATCGAGTCTGGGAGTGAGCAAACGTCGCGAGTTGGCGCGTCTGCCAATAGAAAGTAAGTTGGCGGCCACGTGCCGATAGGATTCCGTTAAGCGGTGCAGCAGGGCACCATAGGGAACAGTTGAACAATTAGCATAAGAAACAAGTAAGAAAGGCTACAGTCGACCGAGCCGACTGTAAAAGACCCCGTACTCACAAAAGTGCGCATTTTCCATACGAAAAAGAAGAAAAGCGGAGTGATTCACATTTTGTATATATACATATTTATATACAAATGTATGTAAATATATACACAATTAAATGCACAATTTCCATACTTGGCTTATTTTAAAAATAAGCCATGTCTTACAATTTGAAATTATTATTTTACAATTCGAAATTATTATTTTGGATTTAAATTGAAATAAAATATAAAAATAATCAAAATAATTCACTGACGGGATTTGAACCTTGGACTTCATGCTCACGCGTCAGAGCCCTAACAGCTGCACCACGCCCCTTTATTAAAAGTGCTCGACTATCTGCATTTAAATGTAATATTTTTTTGTTATTTTGTTATATAACAAAAATTAATAAAATGTCCCTGACGGCGCTCGAACCCATAATCCCGGGTTAACATACAAGTGCGAAAAATTAAGTCAGGCATCTTTACTACTTAGACCACACTCCGCTTTGAAGTGTATGTAAATAATTAAAATTTAAAAAGTAAACAAAAAACATTTTTCACTGACTGGATTCGAACCGGAGATCCCGGTCTAACAAACACGTACGAAGCGCGCGTCTCTACTACCTAGACCACGCTCCTTATTAAAGTTGCAGTAGCTAAACGTAGAGTTAAATCTTTTATTGCGAGCAAACAATTTATTCATAAAATTCAGCATTTTTGATTAATTTGTTTTATATGTTGTTGTTGTCCGATTTGGACCAAATTTGGTGATGATACTTTTTAATAATTATACACACATCCTGTGTGAGTTTGGTTGCGATCGGCCAACTAACATTACATGTCTTCATACAATTTTTTATTTTTGAGAGATTTGTCCTATGGGAGCTATAGGCTATAGTTGTCCGATCCGGATCAAACTTGGTGAGGACAGTCATATTGGTACCATACACATAATGTGTGAATTTGGTCTCTCTAGCTCTAGTAGTTTTCAAGTTATAGTGATGTGAAAATAGTTTTTTACAATTTGCGGGGGCGGTAGGGGGCGTGGCAAAAATTTGAAATAAACTTAACCTGCCTGACATATAGACGGACTTTCATTCCAAATTTGGCTGCTCTAGCTCGTGTAGTTTAGAAGATCCAGGTGTTCATACGGACGGACAGACAGACAGACAGACAGACGGACAGACGGACATCGCTATATTGACTCGGCTGTTGATGCTGATCAAGAATATATATACTTTATGGGGTCGGAAAAGCCTCCTTCTGCCTGTTACGCACATTTCGCTTCAGACAAACTTAATAGACCCCTCTACTCTTTTTTAGAGTACGGGGTCTAAAAAACAATAATTAAAATAATCCCCTGACGGGACTCGAACCTCGGACTTCACGCACACGCGTCAGAGCCCTAACAGCTGCACCACGCCCCTCTCTTAAAATCGCTTGACTATCTGCATTTACATATAATATTTTTTTGTTATTTTGTTATATAACAAAAATTAATAAAACGTCCCTCCTGACGGCGCTCGAACACATGATCCCGGGCTAACATACAAGTGCGAAGAATTAGAACAGGCATCTTTACTACTTAAACCACACTCCGCTTTGAAGTTTATGTAAGTAATTAAAATTTAAAAAGTAAACAAATAGCATATTTCACTGACTGGATTCGAACCCGGGATACCGGTCTAACAAAGACGTACGAAGCGCGCATCTCTACTACCTAGACTACGCTCCTTATTGAAGTTGCAGTAGCTAAACGTAGAGTTAAATCTTTTATTGCAAGCAAGTGTAAACAAACAATTTATTCATAAAATTCAGCATTTTTGATTA
Organism: Drosophila cardini; assembly: GCA_018903735.1. Lineage (NCBI taxonomy): Eukaryota > Metazoa > Arthropoda > Insecta > Diptera > Drosophilidae > Drosophila > Drosophila cardini. The sequence continues at coordinate 21,147 of JAEIGM010000173.1, forward strand.
ATTTGTTTTATATGTTGTTGTTGTCCGATTTGGACCAAATTTGGTGAGGATATTTTCAATAATAATAATGAGTTTGATTGCGATCGCTCAACCAACACTACATGTCTTCATACAAATTTTCCATTTTTGACCGGTTTGTCCTATGGGAGCTATAGGCTATAGTTGTCCGATCCGGATCAAACTTGGTGAGGATAGTTATATTGGTACCATACACATAATGTGTGAATTTGGTCTCTCTAGCTCTAGTCGTTTTCAAGTTATGGTCATGTGAAAATAGTTTTTTACAATTTGCGGGGGCGGTAGGGGGCGTGGCAAAAATTTGAAATAAACTTAACCTGCCTGACATATAGACGGACTTTCATTCCAAATTTGGCTGCTCTAGCTCTTGTAGTTTAGAAGATCCAGGTGTTCATACGGACGGACAGACAGACAGACAGACAGACGGACAGACGGACATCGCTATATCGACTCGGCTGTTGATGCTGATCAAGAATATATATACTTTATGGGGTCGGCCACGCCTCCTTCTGCCTGTTACGCACATTTCGCTTCAGACAAACTTAATAGACCCCTCTACTCTTTTTTAGAGTACGGGGTCTAAAAAGGATTGTATTGAAGATAACTGGAGTGCTTTCTTTCTGCTCTCTCTACTAACTCTAACCACTTTCCTAGTAGATAGGCGAGGGTCTCTTCCCGTCTGCCGTGGGACTATCCCGGCGCATTGAACTCTATTTTCCTTGTAGATAGGCGAGGGTCTCTTCCCGCCTGCCGTGGGACTATCCCGGCGCATTGAACTCTATTTTCCTTGTTGATAGGCAAGGGTCTCTTCCCGCCTGCCGTGGGACTATCCCGGCGCATTGAACTCTATTTTCCTTGTAGATAGGCGAGGGTCTCTTCCCGCCTGCCGTGGGACTATCCCGGCGCATTGATACCTTTCCCCAGTAGATAGGCGTGGGTCTTTTCCCGCCTGCCGTGGGACTATCCCGGCACGTTGCCCATCCAATTGTCCCTAGCAGCATCCTATTCTGCAGTTGCTCTTGCCCTTTCCCACATTTCCCGCACCCGAACTGCAGCGTCATTGCATTAAATAAATTTTCTTGCAAAGAGCGACCCTGGGCAGACTGAGATCTGCACCCCGGCTGGGAAACGTCTTTACAAGTGGCGCCCGAGCAGGAACGCTGCAGTTCTGAGAGGCGTTGCATACAGGCGACAAAAAAACCCCGCCAGCACGCACAGACAAGTGCGCGATTAGAAAGCAGTAGCAAAGAGGTTGTAGGCAAGGGGTAAACAAAGCCCACGGGGGGAAACGGCGATCGAAAAGTGTCGCGACGCACACACAGACAAAAGTGTGAAATTCGGCTGACGCGTGCTCACTCACACACGCGCGCAAAGTACAGTTGACGCGCGCGCAACGGCGCATCGAACGAAAACAAAGAAAACGAAAAGAGACGTGCAAAACGCATACAGGGTGCCGCGGTTCGGTGTTGAGTGCGCGGTTGATAACGGCTGCGCGCAAGCAGCGCAATATTTGGACAGTGGGCCAGTGGCCAATGTTCAGTGCTCGAAATTGATTTTTAAAAAGCCGGCGCAATATCTGCACAGTGGGCCAGTGGCCAATGTTTAATACACAAAATTGACTTTGGAGAAAAATCGGTGACATGTCTGGAACAGTGGGCCTCGAGCCAGAGATTCGTGCTTAAATTTTTTGGTTTTAATTTTGAAAAAAAAAGAAGAGACGGTGACATGTTTGTCACAGTGGGCCACGCGCCAATGGTTTGTATATAATAATAAGAGAGACAGTTGAACAGTGGGCCAGAGGCCGAACTTTCCCACCAAATTTCGTCCAAATCGGACAACAACATATGAAACAAATTAATCAAAAATGCTAAATTTTATGTACAAATTGTTTGTTTGCACTGCTTGCAATAGAAAAGTCTACGTTTAACTACACAAACTGCAGCAAGCAGTGTTCTGTGTTAAATAAGCAATTATTGCATGTGAATGAAAATAATCCAACTGAATTATCAGCAGAGCGTGGTCTTATTGGTAGGGTCGCGGTTCGTTACTTTGCAAATCCGCGTGGGTCCCAGGTTCGAGTCCAGCCAAAGTTAAATACAAATTTTTTAATTTTTTAATTTTAACACAAATTGTAAACCTATTTTAAATAATAATAACGTTTATTTGTATTTAAAATGTATTTGCGTAACATGGTATGCTATAAAAAAAGTAATACGAAAGTCCAAAACAATTCAGAAAACTCCCTTGCACATACATACATTTATTAATGTGTATGTATATACATTCATATATACATACATACATACATATTTTTGCTTATGCATTGCACTTGTTCAACTGCTTTGAACTGCTTAACGTAGTTCAATTGAAGTAAGTTGTTCAGTTGATCGGCATTTAGCGCTCATTGGTACTTGTTCCGAACTGATTTTGGGACGCGCCAAAAATAAATTCTGTTACTATACAGATTCATGCAATGCCATTTTGAATGAAAGATTTCAATTCTAATACATATTTATTTGTATAGTTGTTGTCTCGCATTATAACACATTTTAAAATGCACTCCCACCTTATATTAAATGTCAATGAGAATAATCAACGCGATTTGGAAGTAGAGCGTGGACCAATTGGTAGGGTTACGGTTCGTTCATTTGCAAACCGGCGTGGGACGCAGGTTCGAGTCCCAGTCAAAGTTAATATATAAATTTTCTATTTTAATTATAAGCACTATTTTAAATAAATTATATTTCTTTTATTTTAAAACCTGTTCTCAAAACATTGAATAATAAGAAGAAGTATTTCGATATTTAAAACATTTACATACTTATATAAATACGGCTTTTTTTTAAAATAAGCCAAGTAAGGAAATTATGCATTTAATTGTGTATATATTTACATACATTTGTATTTAAATATGTATGTATACAAAATGTGAATAACTCCGTTTTTCTTCTCTTTCGTATGGAAAATGTGCACTTCTGTGAGTACGGGGTCTTTTACAGTCAGCTCGCTCGACTGTAGCCTTTGTTACTTGTTATGTTTAAGATTTTGGGATCTATGTTTATAGTATTATTGTTTACAATAATGAATTGTGTGTATGTAGTGGGCTGTCGATATATAACTGTATGTATGTGCATACATACAAACATATGTTTTTGTTTCAACGCCTTTTCCTGCAAGTACTATCAATTGATATACCTGGATACCGATTTTATTAAAATAATCGGGAACAAAATGCAGAGAGTATTCTACGGTCGGGAATGCTGTACTTTTGTTTTTTTGTTTATGCATGTGTTCTAATCGCACAGTATTGTAATTTGAAATTCGTTTGGAAACAAATTATATAAAACTATCCAGAAAGTTGCAGATAAATCGGACTATAAGCATAAGTAACAAAGTTTTTAATTGATCACAATGTCAATGCATGTGTGAAACCGAGATAGAAATATACAAACATGTGTAGTGGCTGCGCTGCCCGCGGTCGCTGGCCGTGCCGATCAATGATATGTATGTATGTATATCCGAATGCCGAATTTATTAAAATAATCGGAAATAAAATGCAAAGAGTATTATAAAGTCGGGCGTGCTCGACTGTACTTTTCCTTCTTGTTATGTTAAATTTTATTAATAAATGTGTGCATACATCATACAATCATAATTTGACAAACAAATTTTGATAGCCAAAATGCAAAAAAAAAAATTGTTAGAACATTTTCGAATTTTGACGATGGGCATCTTTTTTTTTGATAAGGGTTAAATATAGAAGGTTTTAATTGCGCAAAGTATTTTTAAAATGCTGATATTAGTAGTACGTTTCCTGTTCCACCCAGCCTCCTGGACTTCGACGAATGAGATAGCGCCGACCTTCATCAAATAAAATGATGAGGATTCCAAAAGGTATAGCATATATCCACCAAATTAATCTGTGATATTTTTAGATTAGTAGATAGTATATCTGTTTCGTATGACCTACCTCACAGGGTACATTCGAAGAGCCTTTTTCATTCCAGGGGTGTAGCAAATTATACAAGCTATGATTGTTTCAACTACTAATGACAAGTTCAATACGTGATTGCGCATTCCTTGATGTATTATAGAATTTCGCCGAGTTTTACAAATTATTAAATCACACCATTGAGTTACGACAATAGATACAAAGAATCCGGTACTGGCAGTATACTCAAGCTCCTTTCTTTCCCTATAAGTCTATAAAGTAGAAAAAATGTTTCACAAAATTAAAAAAACGCTATAGCTAGTAAAATTATCACAAAAACAAATATGAAAAGCGCTAAATATCAATTTATTTCAGAAAGAATAAGAAATAAATAACGGGTATAACAAATCAAATTAAGAAAGAAAAGTACAATCGAGCACGCCCGACCGTAGAATACTCTCTGCACTTTATTCCTTATTAGACCCCGTACTCTAAAAAAGAGTATAGGGGTCTATTAAGTTTGTCTAAAGCGAAATGTGCGTAACAGGCAGAAGGAGGCATTTCCGAACCCATAAAGTATATACAGCTATGATCACATAATTGGCACAAAAAAATTTGAAATTTTAAAAATAAATTTTGTATTTAAAAATAACACTGTTGAATAAAACTCATATACCATTTTGTAGCTAATTTAGTTAGTAAATAAAAAAATAAAACTAACTTTGATTCAGATGAGGTTTGACATAAAAAAATAGAAATTTAAAAAAAAACTCAAAAATTGCTTGGTCACATAATTGGCACACTTTTAAAAAAAAAAAAATTTTTTTTCAACCCCTAATGAATGTTTTGTATAAAAACTAATTTTATAGTTAGCATTTGGTATTAAGTCCTTTATTACTTATAAAAGCCTGAGATCTACTGCTCATTCTTACCACCAGCTCTTAGCAAGTAGCTTTTGGCATTGAATCCCAAGAATCTCGAAGTTCAGACCACTAATCATCAAAATATTTAAACTATTTTCCTTGAAGTTGTCAATTTTATATTATTTTAAAGGTTTTTGATAGCATTAGGAACTGAAACTAGGAGTAGCCAATCCAGGACACGCACCTTTTCCTCCGAAAACCGCTTCGTCACAATCTTGGACGAATCCTTAGGGTCCTTCTAGTGCATATATGTCCAGTTAATCACAATTTTATTGTACGCATAGGGACGCATTGGAGTTGAAGGAATGTCCAAATACTAAAATCGGACCATATTGCCATTAACCCTCACATGCGGACCTACGCCATGCCAAGAAAACGCATATCAACGCATGATTTTTCCCCTAGTGCTTGGTCGTCCTTGTTGTGTAGCAAGGATTAAGGGATTTGTTTTTTTTGGCGATGCAGAAATGTTTTACTATCGGCTCCCAATCTATTTATGTTTATTTCATCACCCTAGAACACATTTTTCCAAATCGGCACATTTTTTCCATGTAAGCCTTAGCGTAGCGCAATCTTTTTTTTTAAATTTATCTTTGCCAGGTTGCCTTGATCCTTCTGATTTCTTGCCCAAAGAGAAATGCCTCGGTTAGACGTCTCTGCACAAGTTTCCTTGATACTTTAAGATCGTATTCCACATTGTTTCCACCATTATGTCCCTCGAAGACTTAAACGGGTTAGCCACGGCCCATGATCCTGGCGATATAGAGATTCGATTTTCGGGGCTTTGGAGCTCTGGTTTTTTGCTCATTTAAGTTTTTTTTGTCTTTCTTTAATAATGCAAGTCCATTACAATGTATCATTCTGGAATATTCCATCACTTTAGCTATTTTACCTGGTTTTTTTCCTGACTTTCTTAATTGGTCCTTCATCGTCCTTTTTTTTTTGCAGTACATGACTTTCGGTACCCATTTTTGTGCAATTTTAATTAAATTTGGGAATACTTTGGGAAATATGTGAAAAGTGATCAAAAACACCAAAATTTTACTCGAAAAAGTTGGTTTTTAATCATTTGTGCCAATTATGTGACCAAGCAATTTTTTGAGTTTTTTTTTTTAAATTTCTATTTTTTTTTATGTCAAACCTCATCTGAATCAAAGTTAGTTTTATTTTTTGATTAACTAACTATATAAGCTACAAAATGGTATATGACTTTAATTCAAAAGTGTTATTTTTAAATAAAAAATTTATTTTTAAAATTTCAAATTTTTTTGTGCCAATTATGTGACTATATATATTCTTGATCAGCATCAACAGCCGAGACGATATAGCGATGTCCGTCTGTCCGTCTGTTTCTTGCTTATTGTGGGCAAACGGGGCGTGGCATCGAAAAAAAAAGATTCTTGCATTGACTGACTAAATATCGAGTCGATACTGATCAAATTCCAACTTGTAGCTCTTGCCATCTCTGAAATCTGATTGTTCATACGGACAGACAGACAGACGGACAGACAGACGGACAGACAGACAGATAGACAGACAGACAGACGGACATGGCTTGTGATGCTGATCAAGAATATATATACTTTATGGGGTCTGCCACGCCTCCTTCTGCCTGTTACATACTTATTTTTTTCACAAACCCAATATACTCTCTCATGGAGAGAGTATAAAACAAGAAAGAATGCTATAGTCGCCTCGCGACTTTAGGATACCCGTTACTCAGTTTAATTATATTATTAACAATATAATATATTATTAATAATATTAATAATATTACAATCGGTTAGGTAATCGACCCTATTGATTTTAATTCAGATGACTTGAGAAACGCAGAAAGTTTTCATACAAAATCATATTTACAGCGTATTTTTGACCGATCGTCCCTATGGGAGCTATACGATATAGTCGTCCGGTTTGGATGAAACTTAGTCAATATGTTTATATTATTGACAGATATATTCTGTGTAAGTTTCACTTCGATTGGTTGGCCAACGCAAAAGTTATTCATATAAATTCATATTTGGAGCGTATTTTTGACCGATTGTCCCTATGGGAGCTATATGATATAGTTGTCCGATTTGGATCAAACTTAGTCAATATGTTTATATTATTGACAGATATATTCTGTGTGAGTTTCACTAAGATTGCTTGGCCAACGCAAAAGTTATTCATATAAATTCATATTTTTAGCGTGTTTTTGACCAATTGTCCCTATGGGAGCTATACTATATAGTTGTCCGATTTGGATGAAACTTAGTCAATATGTTTATATTACTGACAGATATGTTCTGTGTAAGTTTCACTAAGATTTCTTGGCCAACGCAAAATTTATTCATACAAATTCATATTTGGAGCGTATTTTTGACCGATTGTCCCTATGGGAGCTATATGATATAGTTGTCCGATTTGGATCAAACTTAGTCAATATGTTTATATTATTGACAGATATATTTAGTGTGAGTTTCACTAAGATTGCTTGGCCAACGAAAAATTTATTCATATAAATTCATATTTGGAGCGTATTTTTTACCGATTGTCCCTATGGAAGCTATATGATATAGTTGTCCGATTTGGATCAAACTCGGTCAGTATATGTACTAGCTAGACGTGTACTTTCTGTGTCAATATTGTTTAGATAGCATTGGTAACAAAAAAGTTTTCTATACTAAAACATGCTATTTTTACCTGTTTTTACCTTTATATGCACATCGAACGCCCCAAAGTGGGCGTGTCAAAAAACAAAAACAAACTTGTACTGCTTGAGCATTTTATCTTTCGTTTGCGACCACTCGGGCCTTTCTGGCTCTTATAGTCTCTGAGATCCTTTTGTTCACACAGACGGACAGACGGACATGGCTATATCGACTCAGCTAGTCATGCTGATCAAGAATATATATGCTTTATGGGGTCTGCCATGCCTTGAATTTAGTCACAATCGACTCGATATTAAGTCAGTCAATACAAGAATCTTCACGCCCCATTCGCCCACTATGACCAAAAAACTAGACATACCTCGTAAAAAACTGAAGTTTTGGGCTAATATCTCAGTAACTGTGGCACATAGGAACTCCAATTTTGGTATGTAGATTCCTTGGGACGTCATAAATGCATCGTTATTAAAAATTTTGACTGCGACGCCCCCTTTTCCCACAAGAAATAAAATAGTTTGCAAACTTCAATGCCGATTTTAAGGCATTTGATCTTATCATACAGTATTGTTATTTTACATTCGTTTGAAGACACAACATATCAAACTATCCTGAAAGTTGCATATAAATCGGACTATAAACAAAGGAGCTAGATACGAAACAAAGTTTATAATTTAACGCAATTTCACTCCATGTGTGGAAGCGAGACAGAAACATACAAACATGTGAGCGAACGTTTTCGCTACTTGCGTAGCTTAGAGGCAGCGCTGCATACATATGTGAGTGCATACTTATAATGTCAAATGTATATGTGTGTGTATACATACAATCAGATGTTTTTGTTTCAACGTGTTTTGTTGCAAGTATCAATTGATATACCCGGATATCGATTTTGTTAAGATGATCGGGAATAAAATGCAGAGAGTATTCTACGGTCGGGCGTGCTCGACTGTACTTTTCTTTCTTGTTTTTTTTGCACAAACCCAATATACTCTCTCTTGCAGAAAGTATAAAAATAGCATGTTTTAATATAGAAAACTTTTTTGTTAGCAATGCTATATAAACCAAATTGACACATAAAGTACACGTCTAGGGATTACGTATACTGACCAAGTTTGATCCAAATCGGACAACTATATCGTATAGCTCCCATAGGGACAATCGGTAAAAAATACGCTCCAAATATGAATTTATATGAATAACTTTTGCGTTGGCCAATCAACCGAAATGAAACTTACACAGAATATATCTTTCAATAATATAAACATATTGACTAAGTTTCATCCAAATCGGACGACTATATCGTATAGCTCCCATAGGGACAATCGGTCAAAAATACGCTCCAAATATGAATTTATATGAATAACTTTTGCATTGGCCAAGCAATCGAAGTGAAACTTACACAGAATATATCTGTCAATAATATAAATATGTTGACCAAGTTTCATTCAAATCGGACGACTATATCGTATAGCTCCCATAGGGACGATCGGTCAAAAATACGCTGTAAATATGATTTTGTATGAAAATTTTCTGCGTTTCTCAAGTCATCTGAATTAAAATCAATAGGGTCGATTACCTAACCGATTGTAATATTATTAATATTATTAATAATATATTATATTGTTAATAATATAATTAAACTGAGTAACGGGTATCCTAAAGTCGCGAGGCGACTATAGCATTCTTTCTTGTTTTTCTTATGTTCACTTACATAATTCTAGCTCTTTTATATGCAATTTCTTATCTATATTTACTTTCCTTAGCGTAATCATCTATATTATATAAAGGTTTTGTGTTGTCTGTGCGATTAAAATGTTTTGATAAATTGTTTGTTTTACCGAAAACAAGTTCATATGGACAATAGTCATGTGCCATAGATGGGGTTGTGTTGAAACAGTATACGAAATTTTGGATCCATACGTCCCAATCAGTTTTATCAACCGATATATATGAACGTATGTATTCATTAAAAGTTCTGTGACTTCTTTCGACTGTTCCAACTGTCTGGTGGTGTGCAGTTGAATTTATGTTTTTATACTCTCTGCAAGAGAGAGTATATTGGGTTTGTGCAAAAAAAAAAGTATGTAACAGGCAGAAGGAGGCGTGGCAGACCCCATAAAGTATATATATTCTTGATCATATTACAAGCCGAGTCGATATAGCCATGTCCGTCTGTCCGTCTGTCCGTCTGTCTGTCCGTCTGTCCGTATGAACAAACAGATTTCAGAGATGGTAAGAGCTACAAGTTTGAATTTGGTCTCTATCGACTCGATATTAAGTCAGTCAATACAAGAATCTTTTTTTTTTCGATGCCACGCCCCGTTCGCCCACAATGAGCAAAAAACTAGAAACACCTCGTAAAAAATTGATGTTTTAGGTGAATATCTCAGTAACTATGGCACTTAGGAACACCCATTTTGGTACGCAGGTTCCTAGAGACGGCATAATTGTATTGTCATCAAAAATTTTGGACTGCCACGCCCCCTTTTCCCACAAGAAATAAAATAATTTGCAAACTTCAATGCCGATTTTAAGGCATATGTTCTTATCGTACAGTATTGTTATTTCACATTCGTTTGAAGACAAAATATATTAAACTATCCTGAAAGTTGCATATAAATCGGACTATAAACAAAAGAGCTATCCATGTAAGTTAATAATTGAACGCAATGTCAATGCATGTGTGCAAGCGAGACAGAAGCATACAAACATGTGAGCGAACGTTTTCGCTGCTTTCTAGCGGCAGCGCTGCTCGCAGACGCTGGCCGTGCCGACCAAAATTCTATTTTTGACAAAATAGTTATCCAGCTAGGAAGTTAAGCCTTTTTTATATGTATGGTTTGGGCAAGAAACTTTCAAGTGTCGTGATGGCGTTGTAGGTTAAGTGCTTGGTCGGCGAACGCAGAGACGTGGGTTCGAGTCGCGGTTGCACATTTAGTAATAAAAATATTTTTTTATCAAAACCCAGTTTAAAATTTTTTTTTCAATTGTTTATAAATAATTTGTTAATAAACAATTTTTTTTCGATAATGCAACACATTTAAACAACACAATAAAATATATTCTTTTTGATGACGGACCAGGAGTCGAACCCACGACTTCCCGTTCATCGATCGAATACTAATCATTCGCGCCACCGCCTCACTTGGAAACTTTCGGCTTAAAACCATAGATATCTCTATAAAAGAGGCTTAACTTCCTAGCTGACCGTCTTTCAACGTCTTTTACACCAAGTACTATCAGTTGATATTCTCGGATACTGATTTTATTAAAATGATCGGGAATAAAAGGCAGAGAGTATTCTACGGTCGGGCGTGCTCGACTGTACTTTTCTTTCTTGTTTATTTGTAGATACTTGCACAAATCATTTATTATAGAATTTTTGTATTCTGTTCCCATGTCCGTAATGAACGTTTTCATTGGACCGTACTTTAGAATAAAATTCTCAAAAATTGCTTTTGCTACTGTACTAGCACTTTTGTTTGGAATTGGAATCGCGACTAGATATTTAGTCAGATCACAAATTAATGTGACTGCATATTCATTTCCATTTTCAGACTTGGGTAGTGGACCAATGGTGTCTACTATAACCCTGTCGAAAGCGTGTATTGGATTATCAGTAATTGTTAAAGGAGTTCTTAATTTTCGTTTCACTTTTAATTTTTGGCATTTTGGACATTTTCGTATGTACTCAGTAATATCTCGAGTCATACCTTTCCAATAATAATGTCTTTTGACCCTGGCCAAGGTTTTTGAGATGCCTGTGTGACCTCCTTGTATTGGATCATCATGGAATGTAGAAAATAGAGCTTCTTTTTCTTTTATTGTTTCTATTTGGGTCACCGGGTTGAGTAGCGCTACTCTCAATGAAATTAATATTTTATTGCCCATATTTTTGAAATTATCAATTGAAACGTGTTCAAAGATATTTTCCCACGGTGCCACTTTGAAATGGCTGATTTTATTTATACCGGCTTGCTTTTCAAGCCTTTGGAAAAATTTACCTAAGTCAAGAGTTCCATTGGTATATAAATCGCTTACATCATATCTTGCACTAATTTTCTTACCATGTATAAAAAAAACAGCATATTTTTACAAGAAAGCTCACTACTTTACGTACTTCGTCTTTGTTAATGACTTTATATACGTTGGGCTTTGAAGCTTTTTCTATAGATTGCCAAGGCAATTCTATTTTTCTTTTTCTGCGCAGGAATTTTGTCTACTTTGATATCTTGCAGTGATTTTCTTTATTGATCCGTTAATTTTTTGTAGCTGTTGAATGAATATTCTTGATAACGCATCCGCTACAAAATTGTCCTTACCCTTCAGATATTCGACTGTACTCCTCTAATTTACGTCTCATACGCGTTAGCTTTGAGCTTGGATTTACCATTGAGAACAAGTATGTCAATGGTCTATGGTCTGATTTGACTTTGAAATGTCTACCATAAATATATGGTCTGAAATAAGTTATAGCCCAATGAATTGCTGACAATTCTTGTTCTGTTGTACTTTTATTACCTTCACCCTTAGTAAACGATCTTGATGCATAAGAAACTGGAAGTTGGAGTTCATTTTTGTTTTGGGTTAAAACTGCTCCACATGCTTGCTTACTTGCATCTGTTATTATGCAAAATTCTTTGCTGAAATCTGGGTATTGTAATAAATTTGGATTTATTAGTGCCGACTTGAGATGTTCGAAATCATGCTGACAATCACCTGTCCATTCAAATTTTACATCTTTTTTACATAATCTTGTTATGTGACGAGCATAGTCGGCAAAATTTTTGATAAAACGTCTATAGTAGTTGCAGAATGCAACGAATCGTCTAGCGCTGTCCGCATCATGTGGAACTGGGTAATTCTTAATGACGTAGTATTTTTGTCGTCAGGCAAGATTCCTTTATCCGTGCATTTGTGTCCCAAAAATGTGACTTCATGCATGAAAAATGAACATTTTTCAGGATGTAATTTAAGATTGTATTTCCTACATTTCTCAAAAACATCAGTTAAGTTTTTGAGTATATGTGTTTCGGAACAACCAATGACTATTAAGTCATCCATATAAAGGAAAGCTTGAGAAGGTTCTTATCCGGAAAATGCTATTGTCATCATTAGCTGGAAAGAATTTGGCGCTATTTTTAATCCGAATGGCAATCGCGTGAAGCGATACGAGCCATTGCTTGTTGAGAAAGACATATAACGTCTTTCTCAACAAGCAATGGCTCGTATCTCTTGAACTTTTTTCGAGTTCAATTTGATGAAATCCTGACATTAAATCATCAATTCTAGGGAGCGGGAATTTATCCGACAACAGTTTTTTATTAATTTGACGATAGTCGATTACTGACCGCCATTTTTTATTGTCAGAACCTGGAAGAGATTTCTTCGGAACTAACAGAAGTGGGCTGTTATACTTGTATCTCATCTATTTGACTTTCAGGGTTTCTATAATGTGCTATGTAAACTGGTTTATCATCCTTCAATCTTAGATTTTGTTTGTAGAAGTTGTTGGTAGTGATTGGTTCGGTTTCGAGTCCGAATACGTCACTAAACTGGGTGCATAGATTAGTTAATTCGTTTTTGAATTGTGGTGGAAAATTTTTAGCTAATTGAGATAAGACAGTTTTTTCTCTATTTTCTTGACTGTTTTAAACTATGTCGTAGTTCGAAAGTGGTTCATATGACAAATTTTTAATGTCTACTACTTGATCGGTACTGGTCGTATTCAGTAATCGGAAAAATTAATTTTTTATTGTTGCAACTGTGTTTGCAACGTAAATGCCTTCTTTAATTTCCTGATTTGGAATTAGTACACTATCTTCATCTGATGATAGGTGAATTTTTCTGACTACTTGGGATCTTGCTGGTAGAACAATGGAATTATTACCAGAACTGTATGTTATTGGAACATAAATTGGGAAATTTAGATTATTTGGTCTCATTATGAGCCAATCTTCATTTGGTTTAAAATCTAGCTGGCAATTGAATTTCTTAATGAAGTCAATGCCTATTATTCCATCACAAGGTATTGCGAAATGCAAATCTACTAAGTGAAAATCGTGTGGAATTATGTATTTACCTGTCTGTATCTCTATTGAAATTAGTCCTTTAGACTGTATTATATCTTGGCCTATGCCTTGAATATTGATCTTCTTATTTATTTGAATATCATGAAAGATATCAGAATCTTCCTTTAACAGAGATATGTCTGCACCAGTATCTATTAAAAATAAAAGTTTTTATACCCGTTACTCGTAGAGTAAAAGGGTATATTGTATTCGTTGCAATGTATGTAACAGGGAGAAGGAGACATGGCAGACCCCATAAAGTATATATATTCTTGATCAGCATAAGTAGCCGAGTCGATATAGCCATGTCCGTCTGTCCGTCTGTGTGAACAAAAGGATCTCAGAGACTATAAGAGCTAGAAAGGCCCGAGTGGTCGCAAACGAAAGATTAAATGCCCAAGCAGCACAAGTTTGCTTTTGTTTTTTGACACGCCCACTTTAGGGCGTTCTATGTGCATACAAAGGTAAAAACAGGTAAAAATAGCATGTTTTAGTATAGAAAACTTTTTGTTAGTAGTGCTATATAAACCAAATTGACACATAAAGTACACGTCTAGGGAGAACATATACTGACCAAGTTTGATCAAAATCGGACAACTATATCGTATAGCTCCCATAGAGACAATCGGTAAAAAATACGCTCCAAATATGAATTTATATGAATAAATTTTGCGTTGGCCAAGCAATCGAAGTGAAACTTAAACAGAATATATCTGTCAATAATATGAACATATTGACTAAGTTTCATCCAAATCGGACAACTATATCGTATAGCTTCCATAGAGACAATTGGCCAAAAACACGCTCAAAATATGAATTTGTATGAATAACTTTTGCGTTGGGCAACCAATCGAAGTGAAACTTACACTGAATATATCTGTTAATAATATAAACATATTGACTAAGTTTCATCCAAATCGGACAACTATATCGTATAGCTCCCATAGGGACAATTGGTCAAAAATACGCTGTAAATATGAATTTGTATGAAAATTTTCTGTATTTCCCAAGTCATGTGAATTAAAATCAAAAGGGGCCGATTACCAAAACGATTGTACTATTATTATTATTATATCCCATTGTTAATAATATAATTAAACTGAGTAACGGGTATCCTTAAGTCGCGAGGCGACTTTAGCATTCTTTCTTGTTTAGTTTGGCTTTATGGGCCTCACTTCTGATTGGGCAAAAGATATTCTGCTCAATTTTACATAATGAGTTTCTATTATAATATATATATATTTTTTAAATCTATTGCTGGAGTATGCTCCTTTCCTGCCTCGTCATTCGTATAGTACAGTTGCGCTGATGCTCCACCGAAGGCGCTTGGGGCGGTGGTGCCTCTCGCGCTTGTTGATTTCTCTGCTGATGTTGTCCTGGGCCTATGGGCTCAGGCGGAACCGGTGCCGGTCCTCGCACAGGTTATTGCCTTACCAGGCAAGTCGATCTGCAGGGTGGGCTGAGAGGTCCAGGGCAATCGTCTCGGCAACGCTCGACGTACTCAGGCGCTTTGCTTTTGGGAGGTGGTGTTGATATTGTGGTGTTATTAACAACGTTAATATTTTTAGACCCCGTACTCTTAAAAAGAGTAGAGGGGTCTATTAAGTTTGTCTGAAGCGAAATGTGCGTAACAGGCAGAAGGAGGCTTTTCCGATCCCATAAAGTATATATATTCTTGATCAGCATCAACAGCCGAGTCAATATAGCGATGTCCGTCTGTCTGTCTGTCTGTCCGTCCGTATGAACACCTGGATCTTCTAAATTACACGAGCTAGAGCAGCCAAATTTGGAATGAAAGTCCGTCTATATGTCAGGCAGGTTAAGTTTACTTCAAATTTTTGCCACGCCCCCTACCGCCCCCGCAAATTGTAAAAAACTATTTTCACATCACTATAACTTGAAAACTACTAGAGCTAGAGAGACCAAATTCACACATTATGTGTATGGTACCAATATAACTGTCCTCACCAAGTTTGATCCGGATCGGACAACTATAGCCTATAGCTCCCATAGGACAAATCTCTCAAAAATAAAAAAATTGTATGAAGACATGTAATGTTAGTTGGCCGATCGCAACCAAACTCACACAGGATGTGTGTATAATTATTAAAAGTATCATCACCAAATTTGGTCCAAATCGGACAACAACAACATATAAAACAAATTAATCAAAAATGCTGAATTTTATGAATAAATTGTTTGCTCGCAATAAAAGATTTAACTCTACGTTTAGCTCCTGCAACTTTAATAAGGAGCGTGGTCTAGGTAGTAGAGACGCGCGCTTCGTACGTGTTTGTTAGACCGGGATCCCGGGTTCGAATCCAGTCAGTGAAAAATGTTTTTTGTTTACTTTTTAAATTTTAATTATTTACATACACTTCAAAGCGGAGTGTGGTCTAAGTAGTAAAGATGCCTGACTTAATTTTTCGCACTTGTATGTTAACCCGGGATTATGGGTTCGAGCGCCGTCAGGGACATTTTATTAATTTTTGTTATATAACAAAATAACAAAAAAATATTACATTTAAATGCAGATAGTCGAGCACTTTTAATAAAGGCGCGTGGTGCAGCTGTTAGGGCTCTGACGCGTGAGCATGAAGTCCGAGGTTCAAATCCCGTCAGTGAATTATTTTCATTATTTTTATATTTTATTTCAATTAAAATCCAAAATAATAATTTCGAATTGTAAAATAATAATTTCAAATTGTAAGACATGGCTTTTTTTTAAAAAAACCCAAAAAGAAAAATATATTTTATTTTTTATTTTTTTTTTTATTATTTTTTTTTAAAAAATAATATATATATAAACGCGTCATTAACTTGATCCATTTTCTAATCGCGCAGCGTGTTTCGGTGGCCGAAGTCTACCAAAGAACTGACTTGCGTCGCACACTTATCCTTTTGTGCCTACCATCGAACCACGCTTGGCGACAGCGTCGTGGCGCCGTCGCCGCGCTAAAACGGTACCTTCCAAAACTACAAAATGCCAAGGACCAATCAGAGCTCAGTTAGCGGCTGATGCAATATTACTAATATGATGAAATTAGGAAATCTGGTGAAAACCAGAATTCCCATACTCCGCAACACACATACACAGTGCGTGCATACCGTTCGCTTTGGCACATGTAGGATTCTGGTGTAAACCAGAATATCCATACACACATACACAGCCACACAGTGTGTACGTGCAGTACACAGCAACAATCACATACAGTGCGTAAATACAGTACGCTCCGACACGGCCATCCTGACCTTGGCACGTCCTCGTGTAGTACTTCCAAAATATACTTTGCGATATACATAAAACATTTTTATTAACAAATTATAAAAATTTCAGTTTAACAAAAATGAGTTTTCTTACAAAACTGCTACTAAACATTGACAACGTAATCTTCAAATTCATTCATTATTCTTTTTTTTTTTTTTTTTTTTTTTCATTCTTAAACAAACATTTTATTTTAACATAATTCATATATTTTCATTATCATTAACTTAATAAAATTTTAAACATCATATCTTATGCTCTACACGCCATGATCAAAACAACTGTTTTGCACTTGTGCTTGCATTTCATTTCTAGCCCTTCAGGCACCTGTGCTGTCTGTTTTAACAGTTTAACTTTTAATATTTTGACTACTGTCTGTTTCAACAGTTTCACTTTCAACATTTTGACTACTGTCTGTTTCAACAGTTTCACTTTCAACATTTTGACTACTGTCTGTTTCAACAGTTTCACTTTCAACATTTTGACTACTGTCTGTTTCAACAGTTTCATATTCAACTGGTACATAACCATCTGGCATTTTTCGCACATCGTCATGAGCATATTTATATTTCCTATTGTTTGTCAATGACCTCAGCACATACCTATTCCCGTCTAATAATTCGATTATTTCAAAAGGGCCTCTAAACTTTGGGTCAAGTTTTGTTTGATGCCTCTCCTCATTTTTTAATAATACGAAATCGCCAACTTTGCATTCCACAACTCTAGCTTTGTTTTTATCAAATTGTGTCTTGCTATATGTTGCTGAAGCCGAAATATTTTGAATTGCTTGAGCTCGTACTGCTGGCAAATCAATCTCATCAACCGTGTCGCAGAGTGGAAGTAACCCCAATGGTCGAGCAACTTTACCAATAAACAATTCTAAAGGACTTGCCTTTGTCACCCGGCTCACCGTACAGTTTAAGGCCAACTGGATTTCTCCCAGTGCATCTTGCCAAGACCTGCTGCTAGTTTCGACTGCGGTTAATAAATTTTTCAAAGTACCCATAGTGCGTTCAACCTGCCCATTTGCTCTGCTTGCACCGGTTGCAATCAAATGCAAATTTATCTTTTGTTGCGCACAAAACTCACTGAATCTTGCGCTGGCAAAACACCTACCCTGATCTGCTATTATGCGATTTGGTACTCCAAATAAAGATATTCCCGCCGTCACAGCATTTATGCAATTTTCAGCATCTATTTTAAGGGTGTGAGTTAACAAAACGAATTTAGTAAAGGCATCTACTTGAACGATGATATACTCTTTTTGATCAGACTTCCCACTCAACTTCCCACTTATATCTATGTGAATAGTATGCCAAGGTGTGCTTACCTTTGGGATTGGATGAAGACTAGCTTGAATTTTACCAGAAGAGGACTTTGACATTTTGCAAGTGATACAATTTTCAACAAATTTTCGAATATATTTGGACATATTATCGAACCAGTAATAGTCATAGGCCTTGTCTAGCGTCTTTTCCCATCCTAAATGCATAATTGATTCATGAATTTGGTTTATCACGGACCATCTAAACACTCGAGGAACAATTGATAAGGATCGAGTTCTACCATTACGCTGAATTTTTCGATAAAGTATTCCTGCTCTCAACTCATAAGTTTTTGCAACGTCTATGGAAAGAGAATTGTCTTTTAATTTCTTTACGATGCTAACTATTTCGGAATCTTGACGTTGTTCAGCCAAAAGCCAATTGCTGGAAATTTCTGCCAAGCAAACTCGTTTCTCAGAAGCTTTACAATTTGTATCCAGCAACTTACTTGAAGGTAAATTTCTTGAAAAAAAATCAGCGTGAGCCATTCGTTTACCTTCTCTATACTGTAATTCAAACGTAAACGATTGTAAGTAAGCCCACCATCTTTGCGCCCTGGGAGACAGATCATGTTTAGTCCTTGATGTCTTAAGGGATTTACAGTCAGTAAAAACAACAAAATTTCTACCCAGTAAATAATGGCGAAAATGTTTTATGGACAAAACAACAGCAAGAGTCTCCAATTCGTAAGAATGGTACCGAGACTCTGCAGGTGAAGCAGCTTTACTGAAATATTCGATGACATGCGACTTGTTGTTGATTTTATGTAACAAGATGGCACCGTATCCACGAGAACTTGCATCAGTATGCAACTCGATTGGATACTGCGGGTCGAAAATTACCAAGACTGGCTTCTGTGTAAGTATAGAGACAACCTTCTTTCTTATTTGCTCATGTTCTGGTTCCCAAACAAACTCGTTCTTCCCTGAGGTCAACAGATATAAAGGCTTCATAAAACAAGAAAATCCTTGCATAAATTGCCTAAAATAAGACGCCAGCCCTATAAATTGTCTTAAAGCTGGGACCGACTGAGGAGGTGGTAATGCAGTTAACGCAGCAATTTTAAGCGAATTTGGACGAATTTCACCTGCACTCACTTCGTATCCCAAATATTGTACTGTTGACTTAAGAAAAGAACATTTTTTTATATTAAAGGAAAATCCGGCACACGTAAGACAGTCAAGGGTAATCTTTAATCTTTCTAAAGCCTCAGTTTTCGTTGAAGCAGCTACCATTACGTCGTCCATATAAACGACCACAAATGTATTAGCAAGATCTCCCAGGGCTTGTATAATGGTACGCTGAAAAACTGAAGGCGCATTTTTAAGCCCAAACGGCATTGCTAAGAATTCATATTGTCCGTCTGGAGTGACGAACGCTGTACACTCTACTGAGTCTTCATGCATGGGTATTTGATAATATCCACTTGCCATATCTAGGCATGTGAAATATTTTGCTCCATGAAGCCTGGCAATCTGGTCTGATATAAGGGGCAAAGGGTATCTATCTGCAACGGTATTACCATTTAATTCCCGGTAATCTACACACAAGCGATGGGAGCCGTCTTTTTTGTTTACCAGCATTATGGGACTTGCGAAGGGTGAGCAACTCGGCTTTATTACTTTGCATTCCAATAGCTCCCTAATCTTATTTCGAACCAATTCCCTTTCGCTTGGACTGAGCCTGTATGGTCTCCTTTGGACAATTTTTCTTGGGTCATTTAGTTTAATTTTCATTTTACCCGAACTAACTCTAGACAAAGGAATCCCATTGATAAAATATTTTGAATAATTTTCCAACAAACTTTTTAATTCATCACAGTCTTCACCAACAAGATCTGTGTCTAAGTCATAAAATTTATCTTCGTTAACACAATTATTAACAGTTTTTGTTTTAACAATTTCAAATTTCCCTGGTGAAATTATGACATTAAATCCAGGCGACAATATTTCTCGACCAATAATTATGTCATTTTTCATATAATTATTGTCTAAAACATGAAACAAAACCTCAATTTGATAATTATTAATATTTACGTTGGTAAGTATTTGCAATGTGCTGCAAACACTGCCATTGCCAATGCCTTCTAACCTCACAACATTATTTAATCTTTTACCAGCTAGCTTAGCACTTATCTGTTGTTTGATTAATGAACACTCCGCGCCAGAGTCAAACGTTGTAGCAAATGTCATTCCTTGATGAACCATCTCTCCTTTAGGCTCAACAACTTCGCACAGTTGCACTCTCTTTACAGAATGTGTATCCTTGCTGTTGTCCGTTTTGGGTTTACTGCATTGTGTAGAAATATGGCCACGCTCTCCACACTTGAAGCAGGTTACATCAGATTTTTGACGGTGACCCCATGCGCTGCTGCCATTACGGTCCATAGCACGAGGCGAATGATTTTGCTGCTGTCTAGCTCTGCATTCGTTGATCTTGTGGCCTAACTTTCCACAGAAGTGGCACTTAATTGTTGAAAGTTTTTGCCTCTTGATGTCAAGCAAAGACATTTCTTCCCGCGACGTCATCTTCCTTTTGTTGAATGTGAATGCTTTTAACTCGGTTTGCAAATCACATCTGGTGCGCACATTTGAGGTGAAGGTCATGCGCTGCAATCTGCTATCAACTTGAGCCAGCCTAGCAAGCGTTACGGAAGCTGCAATCTCCTCTACATCCATTTCACGCCATTTCACAATAAGCGACGTCATCATACGACCAGCATAATTCGAAAGGCATTCACCGTCGCTCGGACTGTTAGTTAGCATTGTCAGAAACATAGCCGCTGGTGTTTCAACATTAGTGAACTGTTGAATGAATAGTTGCTTGAACTCGGGCCAATTCATTTCTGGATAACAAGTCCGCGCAAGCCATTGTGAGGCACTACCTTCCATCGCTGCACTTAACACCGTCACAAGGGCACTACCTTTTATATCATTTTCTGCCAAAATAATGTTCGCCGTAGAGCACCATGCCGACGCATCGGCGCCAACAAGGTCTGCATTGAATTTTGGCAGCACAACGGCGATTTTACTCGTTTTTTCGGAAATCGTTGCTTGAAATGTTTTAACGAGTTCTGTTAAGTTTTTATTTTGCAACTCTATTAGAGCTTTCCACGGCTCAGCTTCGTTGTTAGGTGCCGAGCCCGATCCCACTTCTGATATAAACGCGTCATTAACTTGATCCATTTTCTAATCGCGCAGCGTGTTTCGGTGGCCGAAGTCTACCAAAGAACTGACTTGCGTCGCACACTTATCCTTTTGTGCCTACCATCGAACCACGCTTGGCGACAGCGTCGTAGCGCCGTCGCCGCGCTAAAACGGTACCTTCCAAAACTACAAAATGCCAAGGACCAATCAGAGCTCAGTTAGCGGCTGATGCAATATTACTAATATGATGAAATTAGGAAATCTGGTGAAAACCAGAATTCCCATACTCCGCAACACACATACACAGTGCGTGCATACCGTTCGCTTTGGCACATGTAGGATTCTGGTGTAAACCAGAATATCCATACCCACATACACAGCCACACAGTGTGTACGTGCAGTACACAGCAACAATCGCATACAGTGCGTAAATACAGTACGCTCCGACATATATATACAAAATGTGAATCACTCCGCTTTTCTTCTTTTTCGTATGGAAAATGCGCACTTTTGTGAGTACGGGGTCTTTTACAGTCGGCTCGGTCGACTGTAGCCTTTCTTACTTGTTTATATTTATTGAGTGAGTGGTGTTGGGTTTTCTTTTATTTGTATCAGCTGTTGCTGATAAAAGTCAAGCATGGCCTTTAGCCACGGTGTATTGGCCTTGGGTGAATATAATTGCCATTTAATATGGGCAATTTCTTTATTCAATTTTTTAAGCCGGCCACCGCGACCCATAACACTCACAACACTCTACTCACGCAGATTTCTTTTTGTTGTTGATTTTCGTTCGGCCTTCGGCCTGTGCAGCGCCTTATACCGCCTCCAGCTTTCGTCCTCCTGATCGGTCCAGATCACTAATTTCGTCGCTTTGTGACCACTGTCACGGTCGCCATGTAGTGTTACACCTCCAATGAACAGCAATTATTAATCCAGTTTTTGTATTCACGAGAGACGTCTGTCTACTCTGATCGTACTTTATTGATGGTTCTTTAAGAGTTCGAGCTGTCCACCATGAAGCAGTGAGCAGCCGTTTTACATACATTGTTTTATGCTTATTTTATATCATATATATAAAGAGGGTCTGAGAGAGTCATGCGCGCATATATGTATACATAGCGACGGTCAAGCGTGAGAACGCTGACTTAGCTATTTGGGCGGTCGTTGCCATCAAGTGCGGATCATGTATCGTCTGCACTATGCAATATGTGCAGAGGGCACTTAGCGTTAAACGCGCTGAGACAAAGTCGCTGCTTATGTATACATTCCATTGGCATAACAACAAAGTGTTGCAGCCTTAAGTATACATTCTATTAGCATAACAACAAAGTGTTGATCACTTATTCATTTGTATGTATATATGTATGTTTACAGAAATAAACTTGATCTGCTCGCGAAGCAGACGGACTTTCATTCCAAATTAGGTGGCTCTAACTCTTGTAGTTTAAAAGATCCAGGTGATCATACAGACGGACATCGCTATATCGTCTCGGCTTGATGCTGATCAAGAATATATATACTTTATGGGGTCGAAAAAGGCTCCTTCTGCCTGTTACGCACATTTCGCTTCAGACAAACCCTAAACTCTTTTTTAGAGTACGGGGTCTAAAAAGACCGCAGTGAAAAACATCTTTTCGTTGCCTCACAATAATAAATGCCAGATAAAGTGGTCAAATTCCCTATAGTGCATGGTAACTATCCTCCCCAAGTTTGGTCCAGATCGGACAACTATAGACTATAGCTCCCATCGGACAAATCGTTCGAAAATTACTTTTTTGTATGGTAAAACGCGCACTAGAATGAGTACGGGGTCTTTTACAGTCGGGTTGTTCGACTGTAGCCCTTCGAACTTGTTATTTTAATTAAATCGGTAGCCGTGAATTTCAATTAATAGTACTTAAAGTAAAACACGTTGAAGCAAAAACATTTGTTTGTATGTATGCACACACATATTCATTTGACATTATATGTATCTCTTGCAGAGAGTATGAAAATGTTTTACAAGCGAAGTAAAAAAGGCTTGAGCCGAGTGAAACTCATGTAAGAGACCCCGTACTCATAGCAGTTAGCATTTTTCCATACAAATAAAGAACAAGAAAATACAAGGAAAACGGTTATCTTCGGCTCGCCAAAGTTTAAATACCCTTGCAGTCATGCATATTGCGTTCATTCGAATTCAGTTACCAATTGTTTCTATGGAAGCTTTATGATATAACAGTCCGATTTTAATGAAATTGTCAGTATATAGGAAATAACAGCAAGTGTGTATTGCGTAAAATTCATTGAAATTGCTCAATAGACACTGAAAATTTTAATACTATGCATTTGAATCGTATGTACCTATGGCATACATATGATATAGCTGTCCGATCCGAACGAAATTTGGTCAACAGGGGAATGATGGCGTGAATTTGTTTGAAATCGTTCAATAAACAGTAAATTTTTATACCAAGCGTTGTCAGCATATTGATTTTGAAGTGCAATGGATGAAATTTTGTCAGCTTATAGGGAATGATAGTTTTTAAGTAATGCGTGAATTTGGCTGAAATCGCTTAATAGACTCTAAAAAATTTTATACTATACCTTTAAACCGATTGTGCGATTCGAATGAAATTGGGCAACCACTGGGGAATGATAGCAAATTCTTATGGCGTGAATTTGGTTTAAATCACTCGATCGACACTGAAAATTTTCATACAAAGCATTTTCAACCGATTGTGCCTATGGCAACTATATAATATAGTGGTCCGATGTGGATGAAGTTTGGTTTACACATGGGATTTGGTACTAAATGCATGTAGACTTAATTTGTAACAGGGAGAAGAAGGCGTGGCTTAACCCATAAAGTATATATATTCTTGATTAGCATCACAAGCCGAGTCGTTATAGCCATGTCCGCCTGTCTGTCCGTATGAACACAGTTTTTGGAGATGGTGAGAATCTAGTCAGTATCGACGCGATATTAAGTCAGTGAATACAAGAATCTTTTTTCGATGCCACGCGTGCTTTCGCCCACAATGAGCATAAATCTAGACACACCTCGGAAATAATTGATGTTTTAGGCGTATATCTCAGTAACTATGCCACTTGGGAATACCAGTTTTGATAGGGAGGTTCCTTGAGATGGCACAAATGCAATGTCATTACAATTTTTTGGCTGTCACGCCCCCTTTTCTCAAAAGGAATAAAAAATTTTCCAACTTTAATGTCCGTTTTAAGGCAAATCTTCTTAAATCCTGGGGTCGGCGTGCGCTGGTAATATTACAGGCGCAGAGAGGAATTAATGGCGATGCTACGGGGCCGTGTTGAGGATTTGCGCAAACGATTCGCCGCGTTCATACAAGCGGGTGGGAACTCGCCGAAGGCGTGGGCACGACTGGCGGAGCTGGAGGCTCAGTTTGTTAGGCTTCAGGAGCCGCCTCAGACATGCGCGTTGCTTGGCGTCGGTGCTAGATCGCGGCAACGGTCAGAGCCCGACCTACGGGATGCACGCCTTTACGGGCATGCGGAGCCGCCGTCGTGGGAATTATCAACAGCGCCTGCTGAATTCCCACCGAAGATCCGGCTGAAAGATGTACACGGACGCGGTAGAGATGTCTCTAGGCAACCGGACCACGCGTGCGAGCATGGAAGGCCTCAAGAACGCATGTTTCCCGTCTACGAGGATTCCCGCTCGTTAAGCGGCATGGCGCACTAGGTCCGAAAATGGGCCATGCGTTACGACGGGCAGTCGGACCCAGTCGGGTTTATTGAAACCCTGAAGCAACGAGATCTTACGGGATTGATCTCGCATATATGCCCGGAGCCGTAAGCGAGGTGTTGTGCGGAAAGGCCTCTAAATGGTTCCTCACGAGTGGATTGAGTGACACGACCTGTGCTCTTTTTCGGAAGGAAACGGCGAAAAATTCAAGAACTACTTGGTGAAAATAAGGCTGCTCATGCGTCATGCTGGGTACAATGCAGCACAGGAGTTGCACCGAGTATACGAGAACTCTTCCCCGGAATACCGATTGTATCTCCGGAGGCAGGAGGAGTTGGAGGTGTTTTACACTTTGGGTATGTAAATCGGCCGCCGGTACCCGAAGAGAGGCAGAGTAACCCCTTCAGGTCGGCGATAGGAGGGCCCTTAGCGCAGGCACCCCGCAGAGAAGCGCATCCAGGGACGACCAAAACAGAGGTTATCAACCAGATCATAACGGATAATGGTGACGCGAGCTTCGATCCGCATAGAGCGTGCCGTCGATGTGGAGAAACGGGGGATTTCGCTCTGGAATCCGAGGATCACCTTCTGACGGGTTTGCGGCACACCAGGCAAGAGCAGTTGGGACTGCTGCGAGCGCACGAGAGCGGGAAATGACCAGAGGCGTCCCCCATTGGCGAAGCCGGCGACATGACATGATTTTTGAGCCTCATGGGCACCTCCATTAGCTGCGGACGGGAAAAATTAATCTTAAGGAAGGAAGAACCAGAGCAGTGTGGCAAGCCGCTGTTTCTCAAGGAAGAACGCCCACCGATAGAAGTTATCACGCTCTCGAAGTAAGGATCAACCACTCAGACACGCGCATCTGAAGAATATGAGGAGAATGGATCGGAGGAACAGGGAACGGCCAAAGGCCGGAACAGCGTCTTCACGGAGTACGAAGGATGGGAATGGAGGAAGCAAACGAGGAATTCGCTCCCGGGTCTGCCGCAGTCCAGATGGACCCGAGGGAAAAGGAGGAAAGAATGAAGCAAGTCTCCGAGGTAGTTCGGAGCAATCTCCAACGGGGATCGAAGAACCAGGGAAGGTCCTACAAAAAGAGAAGACGAGAGTGGCGCCCTGGGATTGAAGATGCGGTCTAGTGGAGGTCACACCATCTGTCTAATGCGCCCGAGGGTTTCGCGGTCAAACTGGCCCCAAGTATGAAGGTCCCTACCGGGTGGTGCATTTCAATTCCTCCAACATCGTGCGAGGGCAAGGGCAAGGGGAGCATAACAGGAGGCTAGCCAACCTAACCGCTTTGTAGCCTTTCTTTCAGAGCAAAGATGGGGAACACTCAGATCTCCCTGATTAGGGCGAACCACAACAAGACAGCAGCGAGAGTGGCGCATTCAAGGCGCGGCAGGAGGGTCACCCGCACGCGATTTAAGCTGGACGACGGCGGGAGGATTTCGAGCGTGACCATCACTAGAGCCGGAGCGGTGATGCTCAACTCTGAGGAGAAAGGGGGTTTTTAGACCCCGTACTCTAAAAAAGAGTATAGGGGTCTATTAGGTTTGTCTGAAGCGAAATGTGCGTAACAGGTATAAGGAGGCTTTTCCGACCCCATAAAGTATATATATTCTTGATCAGCATCAACAGCCGAGACGATATAGCGATGTCCGTCTGTCCGTCTGTCTGTCTGTCCGTCTGTCCGTCCGTCTGTATGAACACCTGGATCTTCTAAACTACAAGAGCTAAAGACACCAAATTTGGAATGAAAGTCCGTCTGTAGTGTACGCAGTGCAAGTTTATTTCAAATCTTTGCCACGCCCCTTACCGCCCCCGCAAATTGTAAAAAACTATTTTCACATCACCATAACTTGAAAACGACTAGAGCTAGAGAGACCAAATTCACACAATATGTGTATAGTACCATTATAACAATCCTCACCAAGTTTGGTCCGGATCGGACAACTATAGCCTATAGCTCACATAGGACAAACCGATCAAAAATAAAAAATTTGTATTAAGACATGTAGTGTTGGTTGATCGATCGCAACCAAACTCACAGAGGATGTGTGTATAATTATTAAAAATATCTCCACCAAATTTGGTCCAAATCGGACAACAACAACATATAAAACAAATTAATCAAAAATGCTGAACTTTATGTACAAATTGTTTGTTTGCACTGCTTGCAATAGAAAAGTCTACGTTTACCTACACAAACTGCAGCAAGCAGTGTACTGTGTTAAATAAGCAATTATTGCATGTGAATGAAAATAATCCAACTGAATTATCAGCAGAGCGTGGTCTTATTGGTAGGGTCGCGGTTAATTATTTTGCAAATCCGCGTGGGTCCCAGGTTCGAGTCCAGCCAAAGTTAAATACAAATTTTTAGACCCCGTACTCTAAAAAAGAGTATAGGGGTCTATTAAGTTTGTCTGAAGCGAAATGTGCGTAACAGGCAGAAGGAGGCGTGGCCGACCCCATAAAGTATATATATTCTTGATCAGCATCAACAGCCGAAACGATATAGCAATGTCCGTCTGTCCGTCCGTCTGTATGAACACCTGGATCTTCTAAACTACAAGAGCTAGAGCCACCAAATTTGGAATGAAAGTCCGTCTGCTTCGCGAGCAGATCAAGTTTATTTCAAATCTTTGCCACGCCCCCTACCGCCCCCGCAAATTTCACATCACCATAACTTGAAAACGATTAGAGCTAGAGAGACCAAATTCACACATTATGTGTATGGTACCATTATAACTATCCTCACCAAGTTTGATCCGGATCGGACAACTATAGCCTATAGCTCCCATAGGACAAATCGGTCGAAAGTTTGTGATTTGTATGGAGACATGAAGTTTTAGTTGAGCGATTGAGACCAAACTAACACATTATGTATATGGTACCATTATAACTATCCTCATCAAGTTTGGTCCGGATCGGACAACTATAGCCTATAGCTCCCATAGGGACAAATCGGTCGAAAATTGGTGATTTGTATGGAGACATGAAGTTTTAGTTGAGCGATTGCAACCAAACTAACACATAATGTATATGGTACCATTATAACTATCCTCACCAAGTTTGGTCCGGATCGGACAACTATAGCCTATAGCTCCCATAGGACAAATCGGTCGAAAATTGGTGATTTGTATGGAGACATGAAGTTTTAGTTGAGCGATTGCAACCAAACTAACACATAATGTATATGGTACCATTATAACTATCCTCACCAAGTTTGGTCCGGATCGGACAACTATAGCCTATAGCTCCCATAGGACAAATCGGTCGAAAATTTGTGATTTGTATGGAGACATGAAGTTTTAGTTGAGCGATTGAGACCAAACTAACACATTATGTATATGGTACCATTATAACTATCCTCACCAAGTTTGGTCCGGATCGGACAACTATAGCCTATAGCTCCCATAGGACAAATCGGTCGAAAATTGGTGATTTGTATGGAGACATGAAGTTTTAGTTGAGCGATTGCAACCAAACTAACACATTATGTATATGGTACCATTATAACTATCCTCACCAAGTTTGGTCCGGATCGGACAACTATAGCCTATAGCTCCCATAGGACAAATCGGTCGAAAATTGGTGATTTGTAAGGAAAAACGCGCACTAGAAGGAGTACGGGGTCTTTTACAGTCGGCTCGCTCGACTGTAGCCTTTCTTACTTGTTTAATTTTAACACAAATTGTAAACCTATTTTAAATAATAATAACGTTTATTTGTATTTAAAATGTATTTGCATAACATGGTATGCTATAAAAAAAGTAATACGAAAGTCCAAAACAATTCAGTAAACTCCCTTGCACGTACATACATTTATTAATGTGTATGTATATACATTCATATATACATACATACATACATATTTTTGCTTATGCTTTGCACTTGTTCAACTGCTTTGAACTGCTTAACGTAGTTCAATTGAAGTAAGTTGTTCAGTTGATCGGCATTTAGCGCTCATTGGTACTTGTTAGACCCCGTACTCTAAAAAAGAGTATAGGGGTCTATTAAGTTTGTCTGAAGCGAAATGTGCGTAACAGGCAGAAGGAGGCTTTTCCGACCCCATAAAGTATATATATTCTTGATCAGCATCAACAGCCGAGACGATATAGCGATGTCCGTCTGTCTGTCTGTCCGTCTGTCCGTCCGTCTGTATGATCACCTAGATCTTTTAAACTACAAGAGCTGGAGCCACCAAATTTGGAATGAAAGTCCGCCTGCTTCGCGAGCAGATCAAGTTTATTTCAAATCTTTGCCACGCCCCTTACCGCCCCCGCAAATTGTAAAAAACTATTTTCACATCACCATAACTTGAAAACCACTAGAGCTAGGGAGACCAAATTCACATATTATGTGTATGGTACTTATATAACTATCCTCACCAAATTTGGTCTGAATCGGACAACTATAGCCTATAGCTCCCATAGGACAAATCGGCCGAAAATTGGTGATTTGTATGGAGACATGAAGTTTTAGTTGAGCGACTGTAACCAAACTAACACAATATGTGTATGGTACCATTGTAACTTGCCTCACCAAGTTTGGTCCGGATCGGACAACTATAGCCTATAGCTCCCATAGGACAAATCGGCCGAAAATTCGTGATTTGTATGAAGGCATGAAGTTTTAGTAGAGGGATTGCAACCAAACTAACACATTATGTCTATGGAACCATTATAACTATCCTCACCAAGTTTGGTCTGGATCGGGCAACTATAGCCTATAGCTCTCATAGGACAAATTGTTCGAAAATTACTTATTTGTATGGTAAAACGCGCACTAGAATGAGTACGGGGTCTTTTACAGTCGGCTCGCTCGACTGTAGCCTTTCTTACTTGTTTTATTATTAATTAATAGGTAATGAGCAATCCATTGAAGGGGTTTTAGACTAAGTCTGTATTGTTGCTTAAGTTTATCTTGGGGTAGATTTAAGGATTGAGTTTGTTTAAGTTTAAGTTTGTTTTTAGGGCCATTGAAGCCATTAGTTGTATAGCATTTAGCATTAAGAGTTTGTATTAAGGACGCGCCGCCCTCTATCGGCAGCACGACGAGCGGTCGGGTGCAACTCGCACGAAAGCTCGGTGGTGAAGAGAGAGGTACAGTCGAGCGAGCCAACTGCAAAAGACCCCGTACTCATACCAATGCCAATCATTGGCTACCAACCTGTGTAGTGAGCATTTTTCCTTGCCAAAAAGAAAATGAAGAAGATCCAGATTGATTCCTATTTTATATATGTACATACATACATATATATATGTACATATACATAATTAGATTCCCTTACATGCCTTGCTTTAAAATTATGTTTTGCGTAGAAACGAATCTTGTATTTTAATTCAAAATAAATATCTTAAATTTTTTTTTAAATTTAAAAAAAAATTAAAAGTTCTCTCGGCATTTCATTCCCGATTACTCATAGAATTTGCAATAAAACACTTTGAAACGAAACCATCAGTTTGTAATAGGGATGCTTATCGCCAAGAAAATGCCGATATCTATATTAATTAAAATATCACATCAAATTAAATATCGATATTATCAACAACTGAATTCAAATACGGTATATCGCTATAGATATAGACATATTTAACCAAAAATCGCATTCTATATCATATCGCAATTATAATTACTATCGTATTGAATATCTATATATGATAAATCGTATCGTACCCACAAATGTGCGTGCATCGTCCGCGAGCAGCGCTGTCGCTACACAAGCAGCGAAAACGTTCGCTCACATGTTTATATGCTTCTGTCTCGCTTGCACACATGCATTGACATTGCGTGCAATTGTTAATTTTGTTACGTGTCTAGCACTTTTGTTGATTGTCTGATTTGTATGCAACTTTCAGGATAGTTTGTGATACTTTGTCTCCAAACGAATTTAAAACAAGAAAGAATGCTATAGTCGCCTCGCGACTTTAGGATACCCGTTACTCAGTTTAATTATATTATTAACAATGGGATATGATAATAATAATAGTACAATCGTTTAGGCAATCGACCCTATTGATTTTAATTCAGATGACTTGGGAAATACAGAAAATTTTCATACAAATTCATATTTACAGCGTATTTTTACCCGATCGTCCCTATGGGAGCTATACGATATAGTCGTACGATTTGAATGAAACTTGGTCAGCATGTTTATATTATTGACAAATATATTCTGTGTGAGTTTCATTAAAATTGCTTGGCCCACGCAAAAGTTATTTATATAAATTCATATTTGGAGCGTACTTTTGACCAATTGTCCCTATGGGAGCTATACTATATAGTTGTCCGATTTGGATGAAACTTAGTCAATATGTTTATATTATTGACAGATATATTCTGTGTGAGTTTCACTAAAATTGCTTGGCCCACGCAAAAGTTATTCATATAAATTCATATTTGGAGCGTGTTTTTGACCAAATGTCCCTATGGGAGCTATATGATATAGTTGTCCGATTTGGATCAAACTTGGTCAGTATATGTAGTCCCTAGACGTGTACTGTGTCAATTTGGTTTAGATAGCATTGCTAACAAAAAAGGTTTCTATACTAAAACATGCTATTTTTACCTGTTTTTACCTTTGTATGCACATAGAACGCCCTAAAGTGGGCGTATCAAAAAACAAAAACAAACTTGTACTGCTTGGGCATTTTACCTTTCGTTTGCGACCACTCGGGCCTTTCTAGCTCTTATAGTCTCTGAGATCCTTTTGTTCACACAGACGGACAGACGGACAGACCGACGGACGGACAGACGGACATGAATATATCGACTCGGCTAGTCATGCTGATCAAGAATATATATACTTTATGGGGTCTGCCATGTCTCCTTCTCCCTGTTACATACATTCCAACGAATACAATATACCCTTTTACTCTACGAGTAACGGGTATAATTACAATACCGTACCATAAGTGTATATGCCTTAAAAATGGCATTGAAGTTTAAAAATTATTTCATTGTTGTGGAAAACGGGGCGTGGCAGTCCAAAAATTTTAATGCCAATGCATTTATGCTGTCTCTAGCAATCTGTATACCAAAAGTGGTATTCCTAAGTGCTATAGTTACTGAGATAATTGCTTAAAACATCAATTTTTTCCTAGGTGACCATAGTTTTTACAATTTGCGGGGGCGGTAAGGGGCGTGGCAAAGATTTGAAATAAACTTGATCTGCTCGCGAAGCAGACGGACTTTCATTTCAAATTTGGTGGCTCTGGCTTTTGTAGTTTAAAAGATCCAGGTGTTCATACAGACGGACGGACAGACGGACAGACAGACAGACGGACAGACAGACAGACGAACATCGCTATATCGTCCCGGCTGTTGATGCTGATCAAGAATATATATATTTTATTATGGGGTCGGCCACGCCTCCTTCTGCCTATCTTCGACTATCGACTCGATATTAAGTCAGTCAATACAAGAATCTTTTTATTTTTCGATGCCACGCACCATTCGCCCACAATGAGCAAAAAACTAAACATACCTCGTAAAAAAATGATGTTTTGGGCGAATATCTCAATAACTGTGATACTTAGGAACACCAATTTTGATATTCAGGTTGCTTGAGACGGCATAAATGCATCGTTATTGAAATTTTTGGACTGCCCCTTTTCCCACAAGAAATAAAAAAACTTTCAAACTTCGATGCCGATTTTAAGGCATGTGTTCTTATCGTACAGTATTGGAATTTGAATATCATTTGAAGACAAAATATTTCAAACTATTCTGAAAGTTGCATATAAATCGGACAATAAACAAAAGAGTTTGAGACGAAAAAAGTTTATAAATAAATGCCATGTTACTGCATGTGTGCAAGCGAGATAGAAACATACAAACATGTGAGCGAACGTTTGTAAATAATAATGCTTTCTTTGCAATTGCAAAAACAAAACAAAATATAACCAACTGATTGAAACTAGCGACGTCGAATGTATTGCGTGCTAACAACAACGAATTGTACATTGTCTTTGTCCTTAAGTGCCGACTGTACCGAAACGCGTGACACCTAAGGATCACCAAGTTGTGCAATCAAGCCAGGCGGGACCCTTATAGCTCCCTTAGCTCTTTCGGGATAATGGCGTGGGTTTTGCCAAGTCCGAAAACTACGCTTTGTTACAAAATTTAAATTAAAGAGTCCCTACAGAATTAAAACAGGATCAAACAGCGAGGCCAAATGAGAGGAGGGATGGTGGTTACATCCTAACTGATTAAAAGAAAATGCTTGTCCTTTCACACTAGTAATACCTTTCGGGGTCCATGATGTACTTTGGCCCCTTGCGCTCTTTACCCACCCAACCATTGGATTTTCTGCGCCTTATATATTTTTGAAAATCCCCAAATACAAAACTACATTTAATTACGTCCTCAAGTCATCAGGAAAACACAAGTTTAACAATTCATTAGAAGCTTAGTTTTTAGACCCCGTACTCTAAAAAAGAGTATAGGGGTCTATTAAGTTTGCCTGAAGCGAAATGTGCGTAACAGGCAGAAGGAGCCTTTTCCGACCCCATAAAGTATATATATTCTTGATCAGCATCAACAGCCGAGACGATATAGCGATGTCCGTCTGTCCGTCTGTCCGTCTGTCTGTCTGTCCGTCTGTCCGTCTGTCCGTCCGTCTGTATGATCACCTAGATCTTTTAAACTACAAGAGCTAGAGCCACCAAATTTGGAATGAAAGTCCGTCTGCTTCGCGAGCAGATCAAGTTTATTTCAAATCTTTGCCACGCCCCTTACCGCCCCCGCAAATTGTAAAAAACTATTTTCACATCACCATAACTTGAAAACGACTAGAGCTAGGAAGACCAAATTCACACATTATGTGTATGGTACCTATCTAACTATCCTCACTAAATTTGGTCCGGATCGGACAACTATAGCCTATAGCTCCCATAGGACAAATCGGCCGAAAATTCGTGATTTGTATGGAGGCATGAAGTTTTAGTAGAGCGACTGTAACCAAACTAACACATTATGTGTATGGTACCATTATAACTATCCTTACCAAGTTTGGTCCGGATCGGACAACTATAGCCTATAGCTCCCATAGGACAAATCGGTCGAAAATGGGTGATTTGTACGGAGACATGAAGTTTTAGTTGAGCGATTGCAACCAAACTAACACATAATGTGTATGGTACCATTATAACTGTCCTCACCAAGTTTGGTCCGGATCGGACAACTATAGCCTATAGCTCCCATAGGACAAATCAGTCGAAAATGGGTGATTTGTATGGAGATATGAAGTTTTAGTTGAGCGATTGCAACCAAACTAACACATTATGTGTATGGTACCATTATAACTATCCTCACCAAGTTTGGTCCGGATCGGACAACTATAGCCTATAGCTCCCATAGGACAAATCGTTCGAAAACTACTTATTTGTATGGTAAAACGCGCACTAGAATGAGTACGGGGTCTTTTACAGTCGGCTCGCTCGACTGTAGCCTTTCTTACTTGTTATTCTAACAAGGGAACAGATCGCTTGGATTTTTCTTTTTCGATTTTCTAAGAAACCCATGCATAAGGAATATCGCCCATGGTATAATTCATAATACTTAACTAGCAATACTATACAATTTTGTTACAATCTTTTCTAAAACGTGCTGAGAATTTGTATAATTTGATTCAGGTTTATATCTAAATTCATCTTTAAATGATTATCTTTACTTTAACTCTCGTTATAAGTAGATAACAGGCATTTTTCAATATCTTAATAATGGTGGACAAAAAGTAGGGTTATTTCTAGTAATAGACAAGTAAGAAAGGCTACAGTCGACCGAGCCGACTGTAAAAGACCCCGTACTCACAAAAGTGCGCATTTTCCATACGAAAAAGAAGAAAAGCGGAGTGATTCACATTTTGTATATATACATATTTATATACAAATGTATGTAAATATATACACAATTAAATGCACAATTTCCATACTTGGCTTATTTTAAAAATAAGCCATGTCTTACAATTTGAAATTATTATTTTACAATTCGAAATTATTATTTTGGATTTAAATTGAAATAAAATATAAAAATAATCAAAATAATTCACTGACGGAATTTGAACCTCGGACTTCATGCTCACGCGTCAGAGCCCTAACAGCTGCACCACGCGCCTTTATTAAAAGTGCTCGACTATCTGCATTTAAATATAATATTTTTTTGTTATTTTGTTATATAACAAAAATTAATAAAATGTCCCTGACGGCGCTCGAACCCATAATCCCGGGTTAAC
Organism: Drosophila cardini; assembly: GCA_018903735.1. NCBI lineage: Eukaryota > Metazoa > Arthropoda > Insecta > Diptera > Drosophilidae > Drosophila > Drosophila cardini. Next base: position 56,417 of record JAEIGM010000173.1, read on the forward strand.
ATACAAGTGCGAAAAATTAAGTCAGGCATCTTTACTACTTAGACCACACTCCGCTTTGAAGTGTATGTAAATAATTAAAATTTAAAAAGTAAACAAAAAACATTTTTCACTGACTGGATTCGAACCCGGGATCCCGGTCTAACAAACACGTACGAAGCGCGCGTCTCTACTACCTAGACCACGCTCCTTATTAAAGTTGCAGTAGCTAAACGTAGAGTTAAATCTAAAAAAGAGTAGAGGGGTCTATTAAGTTTGTCTGAAGCGAAATGTGCGTAACAGGCAGAAGGAGGCTTTTCCGACCCCATAAAGTATATATATTCTTGATCAGCATCAACAGCCGAGTCAATATAGCGATGTCCGTCTGTCCGTCTGTCTGTCTGTCTGTCTGTCTGTCTGTCTGTCCGTCCGTCCGTATGAACACCTGGATCTTCTAAACTACACGAGCTAGAGCAGCCAAATTTGGAATGAAAGTCCGTCTATATGTCAGGCAGGTTAAGTTTATTTCAAATTTTTGCCACGCCCCCTACAGCCCCCGCAAATTGTAAAAAACTATTTTCACATCACTATAACTTGAAAACTACTAGAGCTAGAGAGACCAAATTCACACATTATGTGTATGGTACCAATATAACTGTCCTCACCAAGTTTGATCCGGATCGGACAACTATAGCCTATAGCTCCCATAGGACAAATCTCTCAAAAATAAAAAAATTGTATGAAGACATGTAATGTTAGTTGGCCGATCGCAACCAAACTCACACAGGATGTGTGTATAATTATTAAAAGTATCATCACCAAATTTGGTCCAAATCGGACAACAACAACATATAAAACAAATTAATCAAAAATGCTGAATTTTATGAATAAATTGTTTGCTCGCAATAAAAGATTTAACTCTACGTTTAGCTACTGCAACTTTAATAAGGAGCGTGGTCTAGGTAGTAGAGACGCGCGCTTCATACGTGTTTGTTAGACCGGGATCCCGGGTTCGAATCCAGTCAGTGAAAAATGTTTTTTGTTTACTTTTTAAATTTTAATTATTTACATACACTTCAAAGCGGAGTGTGGTCTAAGTAGTAAAGATGCCTGACTTAATTTTTCGCACTTGTATGTTAACCCGGGATTATGGGATCGAGCGCCGTCAGGGACATTTTATTAATTTTTGTTATATAACAAAATAACAAAAAAATATTACATTTAAATGCAGATAGTCGAGCACTTTTAATAAAGGGGCGTGGTGCAGCTGTTAGGGCTCTGACGCGTGAGCATGAAGTCCGAGGTTCAAATCCCGTCAGTGAATTATTTTGATTATTTTTATATTTTATTTCAATTTAAATCCAAAATAATAATTTCGAATTGTAAAATAATAATTTCAAATTGTAAGACATGGCTTATTTTTAAAATAAGCCAAGTATGGAAATTGTGCATTTAATTGTGTATATATTTACATACATTTGTATATAAATATGTATATATACAAAATGTGAATCACTCCGCTTTTCTTCTTTTTCGTATGGAAAATGCGCACTTTTGTGAGTACGGGGTCTTTTACAGTCGGCTCGGTCGACTGTAGCCTTTCTTACTTGTTTTTATTTCAATTTAAATTTAAAATAATAATTTAGAATTGTAAAGTAATAATTTCAAATTGTAAGACATGGCTTATTTTTAGACCCCGTACTCTAAAAAAGAGTAGAGGGGTCTATTAAGTTTGTCTGAAGCGAAATGTGCGTAACAGGCAGAAGGAGGCGTGGCCGACCCCATAAAGTATATATATTCTTGATCAGCATCAACAGCCGAGTCGATATAGCGATGTCCGTCTGTCCGTCTGTCTGTCTGTCTGTCTGTCTGTCTGTCTGTCCGTCCGTATGAACACCTGGATCTTCTAAACTACAAGAGCTAGAGCAGCCAAATTTGGAATGAAAGTCCATCTATATGTCAGGCAGGTTAAGTTTATTTCAAATTTTTGCCACGCCCCCTACCGCCCCCGCAAATTGTAAAAAACTATTTTCACATGACCATAACTTGAAAACAACTAGAGCTAGAGAGACCAAATTCACACATTATGTGTATGGTACCAATATAACTATCCTCACCAAGTTTGATCCGGATCGGACAACTATAGCCTATAGCTCCCATAGGACAAATCGGTCAAAAATAAAAAATTTGTATGAAGACATTTAATGTTAGTTGGCCGATCGCAACCAAACGCACACAGGATGTGTGTATAATTATTAAAAGTATCCTCACCAAATTTGGTCCAAATCGGACAACAACAACATATAAAACAAATTAATCAAAAATGCTGAATTTTATGAATAAATTGTTTGTTTACACTTGATTGCAATAAAAGATTTAACTCTACGTTTAGCTACTGAAACTTCAACAAGGAGCGTGGTCTAGGTAGTAGGTATGCGCGTTTCGTACGTGTTGGTTAGGTCGTGGTCCCGGGTTCGAATCCAGTCAGTGACAAATGCTATTTGTTTACTTTCTAAATTTTAATTATTTACATAAACTTTAATGCGGAGTGTGGTCTAAGTAGTAAAGATGCCTGATCTAATTCTTCGCACTTGTAGGTGAACCCGGGATCATGGGTTCGAGCGCCGTCAGGGACATTTTATTAATTTTTGTTATATAACAAAAAAATATTACATGTAAATGCAGATAGTCGAGCACTTTCAAGAGAGGGGCGTGGTGCAGCTGTTAGGGCTCTGACGCGTGTGCTTGAAGTCCCAGGTTCGAATCCCGTCAGTGAATTGTTTTGATTATTTTTTTTTTTTATTTCAATTTAAATTTAATATAATAATTTCAAATTGTAAAACACTGCTTATTTTTAAAATAAGCCAAGTTAGGGAAATTGTGTATATATTTACATACATTTGTATATAAATATGTATGTATACAAAATGTGAATCACTCCGTTTTTCTTGTTTTTCGAATGGAAAATGCGCACTTCTGTGAGTACGGGGTCTTTTACAGTCGGCTCGCTCGACTGTAGCCTTTCTTACTTGTTAAAATAAGCCAAGTAGGGAAATTGTGCATTTAATTGTGTATATATTTACATACATTTGTATATAAATATGTTCGTATACAAAATGTGAATCACTCCACTTTTCTTCTTTTCGTATGGAAAATGCGCACTTCTGTGAGTACGGGGTCTTTTAAAGTCGGCTCTCTCGACATAAGCCTTTCTTACTTGTTTTTTTTGTTTTTATAGCCAGCAATACTTAATTTGCTCGTTAATTTAAGTAAGCTTATTGAGAAGACAATAACAGCTTGTATTATATCTGTTGTTACTTTAATTATTTGGGGGTTATTTTGTATGTATGTTCAAATGTAGGGGATAATGTATGTACTCAACCAATGTAGGGTATGAAAGCTTTATACAGCTGTTATTGACACAATCATACGCTTTTGCAAACACTGATCTCTGTGCGGTCACCAGCTCAGCTTCGATCAAAGCTTTTATCCGACTCACCAGAATTTTCCAAGAAGGCCTTCCAGAATTCTGTGCAGGTGTGTGTATTTGTGTTATGTGATTGTTGTGTTAGGTGTGAGTGGGTTAGTGTGTATGGCGTGTGTTTGTGTAAACGAGTATAAATTTGAATGTATGTATGTAGCACGATTATATGGTTTTCTTTGGAAAGTAGTAATACGTTTTTTGTTTAAAGATTTATGTTTTTTCTTTTCTTTCTTCTTCTTTACTAAATTGGCACGCTATAAATTTCTAGCCAATTTTTTATTCGTTTTTCTCTATTTTTTTCTTTTCTTTAAATTTTTCTTTACGTGACGTCACAGCAACCTGCAACTCCACTATAGACAAGATACACTGTGAATCAAATTACCAAATGCACAACTCTTTTACACACATGTTCCTAAAATTTCCTATCACAAATAAAAATAACACATTTGGTCAGCTTTCGTAAGTCAATCCTCCAGAATCAGGGGCCGAGATGTACAACAATGAGTTTAGGGGCTTCCAGGTTTCAGCACCGAGGCCTCCCGGGCTTATAAAAGCGATGGCACAAGCAAAATCGGCCGATGGCCAATGTAGGATCACAACGGGTCCACTATGACGTAGCCAAGAATGTAACCGTGGGGTGCTGCGCTGGCCACTTTGAGTATTGACTCAAGTTCTCGATCCAAGAAGGATCCGATTCAATTGCTTCAGCAAGATTGTTCCCTCGATGGGGTATGGTTTTGCCGTTCGTCCGAGTGTTGGATCTCCAACGTATAGCACGTACGTCAATCACCCGCTACGATGTAACCAACACAATGGAGCCGTGGGGCTTCTCTTGCCAGTTGTAGCACTGACGCAAGGTTGGGTATTTGATGTAGATCCGGTTCGGTTGCTTTAGCCGGCCACGGATACCTTAATCCGGGAGAGCAGTGCATCCACTTGAAGGCAAGATGAGGTTGGGGCTGAAGAGCCAATATCCAGAGATTTAGGTTGGAGGTTGGTACCTCAAGCAGGTTAGGTAAAGCCTTGCTTTATTTGCTGATACGAGAAAACACGTCTAGCGTGATCTGCAGACAAAATTAAAGAGAGCGATCGAACCAAAATCACGAGTCTCATTTCCTGGCTTGGTAAAATAAAAGCTCTTTTTGTGACAGCTCTTGTCAAACAAATGCAGTCAGTGCAACTATGCAGAAAAGCTTTCTTCTAAGCATCTGATAAGAGCTTTCTTATCAGTGATCTGGCAACATACAAACTTAACGAAAGTTATACAATTTAAATTCAAATTAACGGCTCAACACATATTAATTATTATCGCTAAAGAACGGTCTGCGATAATAACGTATGACTGTGTATGATTCTTTTTTTCCAATTTGATTTTCGACCATTACAAAACCCAAAAATCCGACAAACGTAAGGCCGAGGATTTAAGGGAATCAGGGACGGATGTCCTTAGCATGGAAAGTACCTACTTCTCTTCCCGATAAGTCTTCAAGGACGTAAAAATGGTTACCTACTTTCCTTTTAACCCTAGACTTTACAAATTGGGGACCTAATTTGGCATTAAAATTTTGCGTAAATTTGCTAAGTGCAAAATTACGTCGAAATATTTCTTGCCCTTCCTTGTAAGACACTGGCTTGGATCGTAAATTGTATTGTTGCACATTTCGTTCATACGCTTTGCGAATATTGGCTGGCAAATCTTTTTGCAACAAAGCCAAATTATCTGATCTACCTATTGCTATAACAGAATCTTCCAAAAGACTCAGATTTTTCAAAAGACGATAATCTGCACCGTGAGTTATCATGTCAACCCCAAAAAGAGCTTTATAACGGGAACATCCGAGAGATTGGTGCAATGCGGAGCGTAGAGCTCACGAAATTCTGGTAAGGTACTTGTCCCATTCCATTTGATCCTTTCTTATATATGATCGTACAGCTGCTAACAACGATCGGTTTACTCTTTCTCCTGCGTTACTCTGGGGAGAGTATAAAGCAGTGTACACATTGTATTGTGTCCCATTATCGCTGACAATGATTTCTGGGACTCCGAAACAGTGAAAAATCTGGGAGAGAAGAAATTCCTGATTGATTGATTTCAGAACTTCCGTTATTGGACAAGTTACATCGGCAAAGTTTGAAATAAATCTTCGATACCACCCACAAATGCCTAAAAACCCTCGGTCTTGTTTGAGATTCTTGGGAGTCGGCCAGTTTAGAATGCAGGATACTTTTTCTGGATCCGTGTGGATACCATTCTGGCTTATTACATAGCCAAAGTAGTTAACACTCGTCACACAAAAGTGGCGTTTCTCAATATTCAAAGTCAAGTTTGCTTTTCGAAATTCCTCGGCAAGTCTAACAAGAACTGAAAGATGCGTTGAAAACTGTTCAGATACAATGCATAAATCATCAAGATATCCAAAGACACAATTGCGGAGGTCCGCTGGGATAATTGTATCTACCAGGCGACACATGGTGGACGGAGCATTACATAATCCGAAAGGCATAACTTTGAATTGATATAATTGCCTTCCCGGGATGGTAAAAGCTGTTAAGTGCTTTTACTCTTCCGTCAACTCGATTTGCCAATATGCATCTTTTAAATCTAATTTGGTTATCAGGACCGGTCACTCCCAATTTTAACATACGATCGATTTCAGCGAAAATCAATTTCTCTACAGCAGGGCTAACTGGTATCGTTGTTTCACAGGTTGGGCTTCTCCAATGTCTATGTGATGTTGGATTAAGCTAGTTCATCCCAAACTATCAACACAGTTGGGAAAAAGTTTTTTCACAACCTCTAATTGTGACAACTGAAGACTAGTCAGGGGATACGAATTTGGATCAGAAGAAGCTTTATAGTCCGTGCAGGACCTATGCCACTAATAATGTTCGGAGCAAGCGAAAAGCTTCTCCAAAAATCCACTCCTAATATTAATCTCTGTTTAATAGAGGGAATTATATACAACTGCATTGGCTTTTGCAGTCCTTTATATGACATGGATACGTTTAATACCCCAACGACATCATGAGGCTTGCCGTCAGCTGTTTTAACTGCTGATTTAATGGCTTTGAACTGCGAGCAATTGGCGAAGTCTTCCGTTGCCAAAGTGAAACTAATGCAGCTGATATTTGCTCCAGTATCTAACAATCCTTTATCTTCCAAATTCAAAAATGTGACTGATGCGTAGCTACGCCAGTCGATATTTCTACCCAATATTGAGGATATTATTAATTTTTGACGATTCTTAATTTCCTTATAATATTTTCTTATCCTAATTGAACTTTTCTTCGAAAAAGTAGATGGTTCATTGAAAATTCTATCTCTTACTATGAAATAGTTTTTTAATCTGTCCTGGTATGCAGGATATTCTTTGGAGTTGCTTGTAGTGCACTCTTCCGATGGAGTAATATCCTTATTTTTAGACCGTGTATTTTTAACTGAGAGAATACAAGGGGGTTGACTAGTGTCAATCTCAGGATTTGTTGGAATTATTTTTTCAGGGGCAACGGGGTCTTGTTGGTTGCGCCCTTTTGACAGTTTTCCGCTACGCGGTTGAGGCAGATGACACACTGAGGTTTGTATACTTCTGGAGCACCACAACCATAGCAAAAAACACGTCTTTCGGCCAGACAATCTTCCCAAAAGTGACCTAACTCCTCGCAATTCCAAAATTTAACGTTTGGGCCGGCTATTCGTATAGCTGCAATCTCGTCGACTGTCTCTTCAGACGAATTAGACTCGGTGTCTGATTTAATGTCCTCCAGGGCGTATACCTTATTCCGAAGACTGTTTGTTTGAAGAGCGAACTTCTTCTATCAAATTTTCGTTCATCTGGACTAACCGTATCAGATGTCCAACCGAGAGAACAGGCTCAAAGAGCAGTTTGTGTCTGTGCTCTGTCAGTAAATTATTTTTAAGGATTTCTAACAACTCTTCTTCTCCTATTTTGATAGCTGATCTATCAATTAATGAAGCAATTGAGTCATAAAACGAAGTAAATGTTTCTCTTTCCTTTTGTTTGCGCGATCGGACTTGCTCCTTCATAGCGAATTCGGAGCGATAGTCTCGATACTGCTGCCTAAGAGCTGTACAAAAATCAGTCCAAACTATGTGAGTTACTTGGTTATGGTATCGCCAATACCAATCACGGGCTTTCCCAACGAAGAGAACGTGCATATGTTTACAAAGAGCACGAAAGTTGCTGTCCAGAGTTTCGTCTGTCAAAGATTTTACCCGGTAAATAAACTCTTCAACTCCCAGACTCACTATTGATCCACTAAATGTCAGATTCCATTTCTACATAGTGCCTGCAGTCTTTCTCGGGAGTACGAACGAATTTAGGGAAGCTGAAACTGGTCGAATTGGTAACCCTGATCCCTAACTCTTCAGGATTCGGTGACGGGCGGATACTTAATGATGAAAGCACGCGAGCCACAGTCTGTTCTATCATATTTTGGATGGCAACATAATCTGGACCATCATTCCTTCGAGGATTATTAGGACGAGATGGACGACCTTGTCTCCTGATAGGGATTGTTTTGGATGCTAAAGCTTCACTGGGATTTGTGCCGTTACTGATTTCCAGCGCTTCAGCTTGTGAAGCATTTGCTTCCGCCGGTTCGGATTCTTGCTGAGGTATCGTAGCCGGAGCAGCCGTTTGCTGAAATGTTTTGGCCAAGTTTCGAGTTACGGGACGGTGTTCCCAGAGGTTAGGGCCTTGCACTCGTTGAGCAATTGGCGAACAATTGCCAACCACTACTTTAAATAATTCGGGCTTTAGTACTTGAAAACAAACAGGACACAAGTATTTTGACTTGATCTTGATGAAGAAGGGTTATTTGGTGGAGTATGTTCAAGCGCCATACTTAAAAAAATTTTTCCTGATATTCGACTTTTATCGGGGACTTCACTAAATGTACGTTGAAGACAATTTTCTAGGTGAAAGGACCTACTGGGCTATTGAATTCATATGAATTGATCTGTCTCTAGAAGGATAGCGTTGCAAAATAAAGACAAATTTAGCTGGTATAGGTAAACCAAGGAGTCGTTCTATAATCACAGCTAAACTGTTCAAATCTTTCCCCTCAAACCTTCAGAGATCAGGATAAAAAAAAATTAGACTTTGTATGTTTTCATTTCTATTGTTTACAAGCATAAACATTATTGGTGTACAGTAGCTATCTGGCAGGGTATTTGCTCATTAAAAATACTCAAGATTCACAGAAGTATGTACCTTATTAATTTTTATATACTTGATCTTCCAAAGATAAACACAACGTCTAGCAGCGAGCTAAGAAATGTTTGAGTCCTTATATTTAGCACGGCGATATCGCCATACAATGTTAATCTTTATCAAAGAATTAACTACAATTTGGTAGGGTATTCAGTCAGAGAAAAATACGCAAAATTCAACAGATGTGTCACTCAATTATTATGATCAACCGATTTATTAGAAAACGAGATAACGTAAGTTCAATGAAACTCAGGATATTTAATTTAACTTTTATATGCAGATTCTTTTTAGTTTCTTAGATTATTTTTATACTCTCTGCAAAAGAGAGTATATTGGGTTTGTGCAAAAAAAAAATATGTAACAGGCAGAAGGAGGCGTGGCAGACCCCATAAAGTATATATATTCTTGATCAGCATCACAAGCCGAGTCGATATAGCCATGTCCGTCTGTCCGTCTGTCTGTCTGTCTGTCTGTCTGTCTGTCTGTCCGTCTGTCCGTATGAACAAACAGATTTCAGAGATGGTAAGAGCTACAAGTTTGAATTTGGTCTCTATCGACTCGATATTAAGTCAATCAATACAAGAATCTTTTTTTTTTCGATGCCACGCCCCGTTCGCCCACAATGAGCAAAAAACTAAAAATACCTCGTAAAAAATTGATGTTTTAGGCAAATATCTCAGTAACTATGGCACTTAGTAAAACCAATTTTGGTATGTAGGTTCCTTGAGACGGCATAAATGCATCGTCATTAAAAATTTTGGACTGCCACGCCCCCTTTTCCCACAAGAAATAAAATAATTTGCAAACTTTAATGCCGATTTTAAGGCATATGTTCTTATCGTACAGTATTGTTATTTCACATTCATTTGAAGACAAAATATATTAAACTATCCTCAAAGTTGCATCTAAATCGGACAATAAACAAAAGAGGTAGACATGTAAGAAAGTTGATAATTGAACGCAATGCCAATGCATGTGTGCGAGCGAGATAGAAACATACAAACATGTGAGCGAACGTTTTCGCTGCTTGCTAGCGGCAGCGCTGCCCGCGAATGCTGGCTGCGCCAACCAATTGTGTATGTATAACATATACACAAATACATACATATGCATACATATAATGTCAAATGTATAAGTGTGTGTATACAGATGTTTTTGTTTCAACGTGTTTTATTGCAAGTACTTTCAATTGATATACCCGAATACCGATTTTACTAAAATGATCGGGAATAAAATGCAGAGAGTATTCTACGGTCGGGCGTGCTCGACTGTACTTTTCTTTCTTGTTATTTTCAAGGAACTTGACACCACGTTACAGTTTTGGCTTACGATGAAGAAGAGAGATCAAAATTATAAAGTGACCAGATTAGCATATCTTAAAAATTCATCATTCAGTGTTGTGTTATGTAATGATATCGTTTGTACGTTGATGGTATTCCAACACGCCCTCCTCAAACATAACATTCATTAAAAAAAATTATCCTATCGTGGTTCGTGTCCATCTGGGACTTATTCAGTGATCTAGCATTTGCTCTATGGATTCAAGAAAAACCCAGAAAAACTTGATCAGATCACTATTATAACTTAAAATAATTTAACAATCCATTTGTTCAAACAAAAAAACAAAAAATAAAATTAATTAAAACAAGTAAGAAAGGCTACAGTCGAGAGAGCCGACTGTAAAAGACCCCGTACTCACAGAAGTGCGCATTTTCCATACGAAAAGAAGAAAAGTGGAGTGATTCACATTTTGTATACATACATATTTATATACAAATGTATGTAAATATATACACAATTAAATGCACAATTTCCTTACTTGGCTTATTTTAAAAATAAGCCATGTCTTACAATTTGAAATTATTACTTTACAATTCTAAACAAGAAAGAATGCTATAGTCGCCTCGCGACTTTAGGATACCCGTTACTCAGTTTAATTATATTATTAACAATGTAATATATTATTAATAATATTAATAATATTACAATCGGTTAGGTAATCGACCCTATTGATTTTAATTCAGATGACTTGAGAAACGCAGAAATTTTCATACAAAATCATATTTAGAGCGTATTTTTGACCGATCGTCCCTATGGGAGCTATACGATATAGTCGTCCGATTTGGATGAAACTTAGTCAATATGTTTATATTATTGACAGATATATTCTGTGTAAGTTTCACTTCGATTGGTTGGCCAACGCAAAAGTTATTCATATAAATTCATATTTGGAGCGTATTTTTGACCGATTGTCCCTATGGGAGCTATATGATATAGTTGTCCGATTTGGATCAAACTTAGTCAATATGTTTATATTATTGACAGATATATTCTGTGTAAGTTTCACTTCGATTGGTTGGCCAACGCAAAAGTTATTCATATAAATTAATATTTGGAGCGTATTTTTGACCGATTGTCCCTATGGGAGCTATATGATATAGTTGTCCGATTTGGATCAAACTTGGTCAGTATACGTAATCCCTAGACGTGTACTTTCTGTGTCAATTTGGTTTAGATAGCATTACTAACAAAAAAGTTTTCTATACTAAAACATGCTATTTTTACCTGTTTTTACCTTTGTATGCACATAGAACGCCCTAAAGTGGGCGTGTCAAAAAAACAAAAGCAAACTTGTACTGCTTGGGCATTTTATCTTTCGTTTGCGACCACTCGGGCCTTTCTAGCTCTTATAGTCTCTGAGATCCTTTTGTTCACACAGACGGACAGACGGACAGACGGACGGACGGACAGACGGACAGACGGACAGACGGACAGACGGACATGGCTATATCGACTCGGCTTGTCATGCTGATCAAGAATATATATACTTTATGGGGTCTGCCATGTCTCCTTCTCCCTGTTACATACATTGCAACGAATACAATATACCCTTTTACTCTACGAGTAACGGGTATAATTATTATTTTAAATTTAAATTGAAATAAAAACAAGAAAGAAAAGTACAGTCGAGCACGCCCGACCGTAGAATACTCTCTGCATTTTAATCCCGATCATTTGATAAAATCGGTATCCAAGTATATCAATTGATACTTGCAACAAAACACGTTGAAACAAAAACATCTGTTTGTATGCATACACACACATATACATTTGACATTATAAGTATGCATGCACATATGTATGTGTGTATATGTTATACATACACAATTGGTTGGCACAGCCAGCATTCGCGGGCAGCGCTGCCGCTAGAAAGCAGCGAAAACGTTCGCTTACATTTTTGTATGTTTCTATCTCGCTTGCACACATGCATTGATATTGTGTTCAATTATTAACTTTCTTACATGTCTAGCTCTTTTGTTTATTGTCCGATTTAGATGCAACTTTCAGGATAGTTTAATATATTTTGTCTTCAAATGAATGCTAAATAACAATACTGTACGATAAGAACATATGCCTTAAAATCGGCATTGAAGTTTGCAAATTATTTTATTTCTTGTGGAAAAAGGGGGCGTGGCAGTCCAAAATTTTTGATGACAATACAATTATGCCGTCTCTAGGAACCTGGGTACCAAAATTGGAGTTCCTAAGTGCCATAGTTACTGAGATATTCGCCTAAAACATCAATTTTTTACGAGGCGTTTCTAGTTTTTTGCACATTGTGGGCGAACGGGGCGTGGCATCGAAAAAAAAAAAGATTCTTGTATTGACTGACTTAATATCGAGTCGATAGAGACCAAATTCAAACTTGTAGCTCTTACCATCTCTGAAATCTGTTTGTTCATACGGACAGACGGACAGACAGACGGACATGGCTATATCAAGAATATATATACTTTATGGGGTCTGCCACGCCTCCTTCTGCCTGTTACATACTTTTTTTTTTGCAAAAACCCAATATACTCTCTCTTGCAGAGAGTATAAAAAACAATAATTAAAATAATCCCCTGACGGGACTCGAACCTCGGACTTCACGCACACGCGTCAGAGCCCTAACAGCTGCACCACGCCCTCTCTTAAAATCGCTTGACTATCTGCATTTACATATAATATTTTTTTGTTATTTTGTTATATAACAAAAATTAATAAAACGTCCCTCCTGACGGCGCTCGAACACATGATCCCGGGCTAACATACAAGTGCGAAGAATTAGAACAGGCATCTTTACTACTTAAACCACACTCCGCTTTGAAGTTTATGTAAGTAATTAAAATTTAAAAAGTAAACAAATAGCATATTTCACTGACTGGATTCGAACCCGGGATACCGGTCTAACAAAGACGTACGAAGCGCGCATCTTCTACTACCTAGACTACGCTCCTTATTGAAGTTGCAGTAGCTAAACGTAGAGTTAAATCTTTTATTGCAAGTAAGTGTAAACAAACAATTTATTCATAAAATTCAGCATTTTTGATTAATTTGTTTTATATGTTGTTGTTGTCCGATTTGGACCAAATTTGGTGAGGATATTTTTAATAATAATACACACATCCTCTGTGAGTTTGATTGCGATCGCTCAACCAACACTACATGTCTTCATACAAATTTTTTATTTTTGACCGGTTTGTCCCTATGGGAGCTATAGGCTATAGTTGTCCGATCCGGATCAAACTTGGTGAGGATAGTTATATTGGTACCATACACATAATGTGTGAATTTGGTCTCTCTAGCTCTAGTCGTTTTCAAGTTATGGTCATGTGAAAATAGTTTTTTACAATTTGCGGGGGCGGTAGGGGGCGTGTCAAAAATTTGAAATAAACTTAACCTGCCTGACATATAGATGGACTTTCATTCCAAATTTGGCTGCTCTAGCTCTTGTAGTTTAGAAGATCCAGGTGTTCATACGGACGGACAGACAGACAGACAGACAGACGGACAGACGGACATCGCTATATCGACTCGGCTGTTGATGCTGATCAAGAATATATATACTTTATGGGGTCGGCCACGCCTCCTTCTGCCTGTTACGCACATTTCGCTTCAGACAAACTTAATAGACCCCTCTACTCTTTTTTAGAGTACGGGGTCTAAAAAAAATAAGGATTCTTTCAGCATCGGTGTAGGTGTATCACTCTTCTTGCAGCAATCCCAATTTGTTTCGCAACTCCTAAAATCTTCCGGCAGATAACGGCTTGGTGAAGATGTCAGCAAGTTGATTGTCTGTGGATATATACTCGAGAGAAATTTCGTTATTTTCTACTTGTTCTCCTGTAAAACGATATTTTATATCAGCTCTTTTAGCTTTTAGGTCTTTTATGACATGAGGGATTATTCGCAATACTAATACAGCCTTGATTGTCTTCATATATTTTAATTGATTTGTTGAGTTTAATATTGACACTACCCAGAAGCGCCTTCAACCATAAGGCTTCTCTTACAGCTTCAAATAGAGCCATATACTCGGGTTCAGTTGATGAAGCTGCAGCTGAATTCTGTCGTTTTGTATTTCAACAAATTAGGTTGGAATCGAACATTTTAAATAAGAAACCCGTTGTACTTTTTCTGTCTACTTCATTACTGCCCCAATCAGAATCTACATATCCAGCTAATGTATTCTCAAATGTTGTGTTATTTTTAAAAACGAGCTTCATGTCAACAGTTCCCTTTAAATATCTAACAATTCTTTTAAGACAACCATAATTCTGCATTGTTCTTACTACTGTATCTACTCAGTATATTTACAGCAGTAGTTAGATCTGGACGTGTACATAACATAATATACATTAAACATCCAATAAGGTTACGACATGGAGCATTACAATCTTCATCTGAATTAAGTAACTCAAAATTCAATT
>JAEIGM010000523.1:0-21694 GCA_018903735.1 Drosophila cardini
ATTCAATTTTGAACATTTTACAGAATACATCGAAGATATTGAATTAGGTAAGCAACTCACCAGGTAAGGAATATTCAATCCTAAATTACTTAAACACAATTATATAAAACATGTAATTTCTGAGAAATTACTAAACACTAAAACTTCCACTTGGCTAAAATCCGACACAAACGAAATACTAATTATTTCCAATATTCCACGCAAAATAATAAAAACCCCAATCTTTGAGATAGTTCCATTTCCAGATCAAGATAGCAAAATCTTAAAAGAAAATGTAAATGATAGATATTATTTTGAAAACGATGTGTTGTTCAATAAGATTACTAAAAGAGTCGAAACAAACAATTGTATAATTGGCATTTTAAACCAAATCCCAACAGCCTGTAAATTTTCAAAAACTTATAAAAATTATCAAACAACTTACATTGAACCAAACATCATAGTAACTTGGAATTTGCCTAAAACTAAATTAAATCAAGATTGCGTTAATAACGAATTAGAAATTGAAGGAAACAATATAATCAAAATTTACGATTGTTCATTACAATTAGACGTAATATCCATAATAAATTCACATTTAGACTACACTCAAAACATTTATGTAACAAACAATATTACAAGGCTTGAACCAATATCATATATTCAAACAAAAGAAATTATATTCGAACACACTAAATATAATAACATATTCCAAACTATAACTATAATATCATTTGTAATTACAATTATAAGCATAATGTTGTACTTAATCTATAAGTTTAAAACTTTACCACAAAAATTAATTATTAAGTACACTAAACCCAATGAAACACAAAAAAGAAGAAATCGAAATTCCAGAAATATGTGAGCCAAGCCCCACACTTCATCCAATTGTATCCGCCTGAGGACAGGGTATTTTCTTAAGGATGGGGGAGTTATATATCGACAACCCACTACACACACACAAATCCCATTATACTTATATTATAAACACTTATGCTGTAAACATAAAACCCCGAGCTATAAAAATAGACACCCGAAAAATCCTAATGTAAACATGCCCATAAATTAACTTAAACATAACAAGAAAGAAAAGTACAGTCGAGCGCGCCCGACCGTAGAATACTCTCTGCATTTTATTCCCGATCATCTTAATAAAATCGATATCCGGGTATATCAATTGATACTTGCAACAAAACACGTTGAAACAAAAACATCTGATTGTATGTATACACACACATATACATTTGATATTATATGTATGCACATACAAATGTATGTGTGTATATGCAATACATACACAGCGCAGCGCTGCCGCTAAGCTACGCAATCAGCGAAAACGTTCGCTCACATGTTTGTATGTTTCTATCTCGCTCGCACACATGCATTGGCATTGCGTTCAATTATTAACTTTCTTACATGTCTAACTCTTTTGTTTATTGTCCGATTTATATGCAACTTTCAAGATAGTTTGATATATTTTGTCTCCAAACGAATTTGAAATTACAAGACTGTACGATAAGAACATATGCCTTAAAATCGGCATTGAAGTTTGCAAATTATTTTATTTCTTGTGGAAAAAGGGGGCGTGGCAGTCCAAAATTTTTGATGACAATACAATTATGCCGTCTCTAGGAACCTGCGTAAAAAAATGGGTGTTCCTAAGTGCCTTAGTTACTGAGATATTCGCCTAAAACATCAATTTTTTACGAGGTGTTTCTAATTTTTTGCACATTGTGGGCGAACGGGGCGTGGCATCGAAAAAAAAAAGATTCTTGTATTGACTGACTTAATATCGAGTCGATAGAGACCAAATTCAAACTTGTATCTCTCACCATCTCTGAAATCTGTTTGTTCGTACGGACAGACGGACAGACAGACAGACAGACAGACAGACGGACAGACGGACATGGCTATATCGACTCGGCTTGTGATGCTGATCAAGAATATATATACTTTATGGGGTCTGCCACGCCTCCTTCTGCCTGTTACATACTTTTCACAAACCCAATATACTCTCTCTTGCAGAGAGTATAAAAATTGTAAGACGATATCAGAATCGCCACTATAAACATAGACTCCCGAAAAATCCCAATTAATGTAAACATTCCCATTGAATAACTTAAACATAACAAGTAAGAAAGGCTACAGTCGAGCGAGCCGACTGTAAAAGACCCCGTACTCACAGAAGTGCGCATTTTCCATACGAAAAAGAAGAAAAGCAGAGTGATTCACATTTTGTATACATACATATTTATATACAAATGTATGTAAATATATACACAATTAAATGCACAATTTCCTTACTTGGCTTATTTTAAAAATAAGCCATGTCTTACAATTTGAAATTATTATTTTAAATTTAAATTGAAATAAAACAAGTAAGAAAGGCTACAGTCGAGCGAGCCGACTGTAAAAGACCCCGTACTCACAGAAGTGCGCATTTTCTATTCGAAAAAGAAAAAAAACGGAGTGATTCACATTTTGTATACATACATTTTTATATACAAATGTATGTAAATATATACACAATTAATTGGCTTATTTTAAAAATAAGCCGTGTTTTACAATTTGATATTTAATTTTAAATTTAAATTCAAATAAAAAAAAAAAAAATCAAAATAATTCACTGACGGGATATTCGAACCTCGGACTCCACGTACACGCGTCAGAACTCTTACAGCTGCACCACGCCCCTCTCTTAAAAGTGCTCGACTATCTGCATTTACATGTAATATTTATTTGTTATACAATCAAAATTAATAAAATGTTCCTGACGGCACTCGAACCCATGATCCCGGGTTCACATACAAACAAGTGCGAAGAATTAGATCATGCATCTTTACTACTTAGACCACACTCCGCATTGAAGTTTATGTAAATAATTAAAATTTAAAAAGTGAACAATTAGCATTTGTCACTGACTGGATTCGAACCCGGGACTCCGGGCTAACCAACACGTACGAAGCGCGCATCTCTACTAACTAGACCACGCTTCTTATTGAAGTTGCGGTAGCTAAACGTAGAGTTAAATCTTATATTGCAAGCAAGTGTAAACAAACAATTAATTCAAAAAATTCAGCATTTTTGATTAATTTATTTTATATGTTGTGGTTGTCCGATTTGGACCAAATTTGGTGAGGATACTTTTAATAATTATTCACACATTCTCTGTAAGTTTGGTTGCGATCGCTTAACTAACATTACGTGTCTTCATACAAATTTTTTATTTTTGACCGGTTTGTCCTATGGGAGCTATAGGCTATAGTTGTCCGATCCGGATCAAACTTGGTGAGGATAGTTATATTGGTACCAAACACATAATGTGTGAATTTGGTCTCTCTAGCTCTAGTCGTTTTCAAGTTATAGTGATGTGAAAATAGTTTTTTACAATTTGCGGGGGCGGTAGGGGGCGTGGCAAAAGTTTGAAATAAACTTAACCTGCCTGACATATAGACGGACTTTCATTCCAAATTTGGCTGCTCTAGCTCTTGTAGTTTAGAAGATCCAGGTGTTCATACGGACGGACAGACAGACAGACAGACAGACAGACAGACGGACAGACGGACATCGCTATATCGACTCGGCTGTTGATGCTGATCAAGAATATATATACTTTATGGGGTCGGCCACGCCTCCTTCTGCCTGTTACGCACATTTCGCTTCAGACAAACTTAATAGACCCCTCTACTCTTTTTTAGAGTACGGGGTCTAAAAATAATAATAATCAAAATAATTCACTGACGGGATTTGAACCTCGGACTTCATGCTCACGCGTCAGAGCCCTAACAGCTGCACCACGCCCCTCTATTAAAATTGCTCGACTATCTGCATTTATATGTAATATTTTTTTGTTATTTTGTTATATAACAAAAATTAATAAAATGTCCCTGACGGCGCTCGAACTCATGATACCGGGGTTCACATACAAGTGCGAAGAATTAGATTAGGCATCTTTATTACTTAGACCACACTCCGCATTGAAGTTTATGTAAATAATTAAAATTGAAAAAGTAAACAAATAGCATTTGTCACTGACTGGATTCGAACCCGGGATCCCGATCTAACAAACACGTACCGAAGCGCGCGTCTCTACTACCTAGACTACGCTCCTTATTAAAGTTGCAGTAGCTAAACGTAGAGTTAAATCTTTTATTGCAATCAAGTGTAAACAAACAATTTATTCATAAAATTCAGCATTTTTGATTAATTTGTTTTATATGTTGTTGTTGTCCGATTTGGACCAAATTTGGTGATGATACTTTTAATAATTATACACACATCCTGTGTGAGTTTGGTTGCGATCGGCCAACTAACATTACATGTCTTCATACAAATTTTTTATTGTTGAGCGATTTGTCCTATGGGAGCTATAGGCTATAGTTGTCCGATCCGGATCAAACTTGGTGAGGATAGTTATATTGGTACCATACACATAATGTGTGAATTTGGTCTCTCTAGCTCTAGTCGTTTTCAAGTTATAGTGATGTGAATATAGTTTTTTACAATTTGCGGGGGCGGTAGGGGGCGTGGCAAAAATTTGAAATAAACTTAACCTGCCTGACATATAGACGGAC
This sequence comes from Drosophila cardini, assembly GCA_018903735.1. Classification (NCBI taxonomy): domain Eukaryota; kingdom Metazoa; phylum Arthropoda; class Insecta; order Diptera; family Drosophilidae; genus Drosophila; species Drosophila cardini. The sequence continues at coordinate 4,557 of JAEIGM010000523.1, forward strand.
TTTCATTCCAAATTTGGCTGCTCTAGCTTTTGTAGTTTAGAAGATCCAGGTGTTCATACGGACGGACAGACAGACAGACAGACAGACAGACAGACGGACATACGGACATCGCTATATCGACTCGGCTGTTGATGCTGATCAAGAATATATATACTTTATGGGGTCGGCCACGCCTCCTTCTGCCTGTTACGCACATTTCGCTTCAGACAAACTTAATAGACCCCTCTACTCTTTTTTAGAGTACGGGGTCTAAAAATTGTAAGACGATATCAGAATCGCCAGAACGTGAGAAATGCCTATTTAGCATCCTAGCAAGCCTAGAGTCCAAAGTCTAATTTGAATGTCAAACGAAAAACTCACTAACACATACAAACAATCAGCGTATAAATATCCCCATACAGCCTTCTGTCAAATTAGTTCTAATCTTGCCGCCGAAGCCTGTACTCTGACATTGTGTATCTTCGATTTAAATAGTGCATGTATAAGTAACTCGGAATGTAACTCTAAATTTAAGAATAAAGTAAAGTGTAAACAAAATAAACATATATTTTTTTTTGAGTATCTCGGTCGTGAAACATATAATTATATATAATTAGAAATACATGTTCTTAATACTTAATACATTTAGAGTGTGTTGTACAATATTTAGAATATGTGATTAAAATTATTCTTAGTTTAACAAAGTGTTTTGCTTAATTTAATCTTTTATCCAATGTCTTATATTATTGGCACTCCAAACGCCCTGATATGGATTTCGTGACAACTGAAAGCCTTCAATGTCTTTAATCAACAAGCAAGAAATGCTACAGTCGAGCGAGCCGACTGTAAAAGACCCCGTACTCACAGAAGTGCGCATTTTCCATTCGAAAAAGAAGAAAAACGGAGTGATTCACATTTTGTATACATACATTTTTATATACAAATGTATGTAAATATATACACAATTAAATGCACAATATCCTTACTTGGCTTATTTTAAAAAACAAGCCGTGTTTTACAATTAGAAATTACATTTAAATTTAATTTTAAATTTAAATTGAAATAAAAAAAAAACAAAAGTAATCAAAATAATTCACTGACGGGATTCGAACCTCGGACCCCACGCACACGCGTCAGAGCCCTAACACCTGCACCACGGCCCTCTTTTGAAAGTGCTCGACTATCTACATTTACATGTAATATTTCTTTGTTATATAACAAAATTTAATAAAATGTCCCTGACGGCGCTCAAACCCATGATCCCGGGTTCACATACAAGTCCGAAGAATTAGATCAGGCATCATTACTACTTAGACCACACTCCGCATTGAAGTTCATGTAAATAATTAAAATTTAAAAAGTAAAAAAATAGCATTTGTCGCTGACTGGATTCGAACCCGGGACCCCGGGCTAACCAACACGTACGAAGCGCGCATCTCTACTACCTACACCACGCTCCTTAATGAAGTCGCAGTAGCTAAACGTAGACTTAAATCTTATATTGCAAGCAAGTGTAAACAAACAAGTAATTCAAAAAATTCAGCATTTTTGATTAATTTATTATACTCTCTGCAAGAGAGAGTATATTGGGTTTGTGCAAAAAAAAACAAGAAAGAATGCTATAGTCGCCTCGCGACTTTAGGATACCCGTTACTCAGTTTAATTATATTATTAACAATGGGATATGATAATAATAATAGTACAATCGTTTAGGCAATCGACCCTATTGATTTTAATTCAGATGATTTGGGAAATACAGAAAATTTTCATACAAATTCATATTTACAGCGTATTTTTACCCGATCGTCCCTATGGGAGCTATACGATATAGTCGTCCGATTTGAATGAAACTTGGTCAGCGTGTTTATATTATTGACAAATATATTCTGTGTGAGTTTCACTAAAATTGCATGGCCCACGCAAAAGTTATTCATATAAATTCATATTTGGAGCGTGTTTTTGACCAAATGTTCCTATGGGAGCTATACGATATAGTTGTCCGATTTGGATCAAACTCGGTCAGTATATGTACTAGCTAGACGTGTACTTTCTGTGTCAATTTGGTTTATATAGCATTGCTAACAAAAAAGTTTTCTATACTAAAACATGCTATTTTTACCTGTTTTTACCTTTGTATGCACATAGAACGCCCTAAAGTGGGCGTGTCAAAAAACAAAAACAAACTTGTACTGCTTGGGCATTTTATCTTTCGTTTGTGACCACTCGGGCCTTTCTAGCTCTTATAGTCTCTGAGATCCTTTTGTTCACACAGACGGACAGACGGACAGACGGACGGACGGACAGACGGACAGACGGACATGGCTATATCGACTCGGCTAGTCATGCTGATCAAGAATATATATACTTTATGGGGTCTGCCATGTCTCCTTTTCCCTGTTACAGAAGGAGGCGTGGCAGACCCCATAAAGTATATATATTCTTGATCAGCATCACAAGCCGAGTCGATATAGCCATGTCCGTCTGTCCGTCTGTCTGTCCGTCCGTCCGTATGAACAAACAGATTTCAGAGATGGTAAGAGCTACAAGTTTGAATTTGGTCTCTATCGACTCGATATTAAGTCAGTCAATACAAGAATCTTTTTTTTTTCGATGCCACGCCCCGTTCGCCCACAATGTGCAAAAAACTAAAAACATCTCGTAAAAAATTGATGTTTTAGGCGAATATATCAGTAACTATGGCACTTAGGAACACCAATTTTGGTACCCAGGTTCCTAGAGATGGCATAATTGTATTGTCATCAAAAATTTTGGACTGCCACACCCCATTTTCTCGGAAGAAATAAAATAATTTGCAAACTTCAATGCCGATTTTAAGGCATATGTTCTTATCGCACAGTATTGTTATTTATTTATTTATTTATTGTTATTTGAAGACAAAATATATTAAACTATCCTGAAAGTTGCATCTAAATCGGACAATAAACAAAAGAGCTAGACATGTAAGAAAGTTAATAATTGAACACAATATCAATGCATGTGTGCGAGCGAGACAGAAACATACAAACATGTGAGCGAACGTTTTCGCTGCTTGCTAGCGGCAGCACTGCCCGCGAATGCTGCCCGTGCCAACCAATTGTGTATGTATAACATATACACTCATACATATGTGCGTGCATTCTTTTAATGTCAAATGTATATGTGTGTGTATACATACGAACGGGTGTTTTTGTTTCAACGTGTTTTGTTGCAAGTATCAATTGATATACTTAGTTACCGATATTTTTAAATGATCGGGAATAAATTGCAGAGACTATTCTACGGTCGGGCTTGCTCGACTGTACTTTTCTTTCTTGTTTTATATATTTTTGTTGTCCGATTTGGACCAAATTTGATGAGGATACTTTTAATAATTATTCACACATTCTGTGTAAGTTTGGTTGCGATCGCTCAACTAACATTACGTGTCTTCATACAAATTTTTTATTTTTGACCGATTTGTCCTATGGGAGCTATAGGCTATAGTTGTCCGATCCGGATCAAATATTGGTACCATACACATAATGTGTGAATTTGGTCTCTCCAGCTCTAGTAGTTTTCAAGTTATGGTGATGTAAAAATTGTTTTTTGCAATTTGCGGGGGCGGTAAGGGGCGTGGCAAAGATTTGAAATAAACTTGATCTGCTCGCGAAGCAGACGGACTTGCATTCCAAATTTGGTGGCTCTAGCTCTTGTAGTTTGGAAGATCCAGGTGTTCATACAGACGGACGGACAGACGGACGGACGGACAGACGGACATCGCTATATCGTTTCGGCTGTTGATGCTGATCCAGAATATATATACTTTATGGGGTCGGCCACGCCTCCTTCTGCCTGTTACGCACATTTCGCTTCAGACAAACTTAATAGACCCCTATACTCTTTTTTAGAGTACGGGGTCTAAATATCTATCATTCCTTAATACTTTGTCTATAACGTAAGGTCCCTTAGATTTAGGTATTAACTTCCTCGAAACTCCTGCTGTGCTATCGAAATTTTTGACTATTATGTAGTTCCCTACTTTATACTTCTTTGCTAACTTCCTTGTTTTATTAAAATGTTTTTCATTCTTTGCTTGCGAAATGGATTGGTTGCGCGCTGCCTTTTCTCTAATATCTGCCAAATTGCGAGTGCTAAGTGTCCCTAACTGTGTAAATTCTTCTAGTTGTTCTCCTTAACTATCACTAACTTCTCCCTTCTGTGTTATTCCAAATAACAATTCGCTGGGGAACTGCTTAGTGCTACTGTGCTCTGTGTTGTTTAAAGCGTACTCGACTCTTTCAACTACCAAGTCCCAGTGCTGTCCATTTTCAGTTTCTGTTAGTTTGGATATCATTGGTCCTAAATTTCTATTTATTCGTTCGACTTGTCCGTTCGCCTGAGGCGATCCTGTGGCAATCCTAATGTGCCTTTGCTTCTTCCATAAATTGATCAAACTTTGCTGACGTAAAACAACTTCCTCTATCCGATATAATGCATTCTGGCTTGCTGTATGATCTAAAATATTCTCTTAATGCCTTGACTACTTCCTTTGTATTTGAATTACTGCGAAAATGTATTTTTTTGATAGGCTATTGTCTACTGGTCCATAGTGGTCTATATGAATTAACTGGAAGGGCTTATTACCTTTTGGAATGCTATGTAGTAGGCCTTCCCCTTTGGTGAAAATGCTATGCACTTCAAACAATTTTCAATGTGTTCTACTAATTTCTTTTTCATATTGGGAAACCAATAAGTTTTATTGATCGCACTTAACATTTTGTCTCTTCCAATGTGTCCTAATTCGTCATGATATTTGTACATAACATGATCTTCCATTTTCTCCGGTACATAAAATAATAGCCTGTCATCATTGCTTTTTCTGAATATAATTCCATTTCTCATTTCAAACAATTTATGCTCATTTTCCTCTTACAATTTTCTAATCTCTTGCAGCTTCTTATCCCTTGTTTGGCAAATTTTTAAATTGGTTTAAAACTGTTTGCTTCTGTTATCATAATCGTGTTGTTACATCTACTTAACGCATCTACATGCTGCATTTGCTTTCCTGCTCTATGTGCTAATTCCTAATCGAATTCTTGCATTTCTAATCCCCATCGGGCGATTCTTGGATTAAGATCTATCTTATTGAGTGTCAAAGTCAATGAATTGCAGTCCGTAACTATTTTGAACCTTTTGCCTTGTAAATATATTCTAAATCTTCGAAGCGCATAAATAATGGCTAATGTTTCAAGCTCAAAACTGTGATATTTCGATTCCGTTTCTGTTGTCCGTCTTGAAAAATAAAATACAGGATGTAATCTGGCGTCTTCTTTTTAGACCCCGTACTCTAAAAAAGAGTAGAGGGGTCTATTAAGTTTGTCTGAAGCGAAATGTGCGTAACAGGCAGAAGGAGGCGTGGCCGACCCCATAAAGTATATATATTCTTGATCAGCATCAACAGCCGAGACGATATAGCAATGTCCGTCTGTCCGTCTGTCTGTCTGTCCGTCTGTCCGTCTGTCCGTCTGTCCGTCCGTCCGTCCGTCCGTCCGTCTGTATGAACACCTGGATATTTTAAACTACAAAAGCTAGAGCCACCAAATTTGGAATGAAAGTCCGTCTGCTTCGCGAGCAGATCAAGTTTATTTCAAATCTTTGCCACGCCCCTTACCGCCCCCGCAAATTGTAAAAAACTATGGTCACCTAGAAAAAAATTAATGTTTTAAGCGAATATCTCTGTAACTATAGCACTTAAGAGTACCATTTTTATACCCTTGCAGAGGGTATATTAATTTTGTCACGAAGTTTGTAACGCATTGAAGGAGGCATCTCCGACCCCATAAAGTATATATATTCTTGATCAGCATCAACAGGCGAGTCTATATAGCCATGTCCGTCTGTCTGTCCGTCTGTCCGTCTGTTTCTATGCGAACTAGTCTCTCAGTTATAAAGCTATCTTGATGAAACTTGGTACAGATGTGTATTCTCTCTGCAGGCAGATCATTTGTTAAAATCGGCCGGATCGGATGACTATATCATATAGCTCCCATACGAACAATCGGTTGCAAAAAAAATTTTTTTTGAGCTATTTCAACCAAATTAAGCCTATATGCATTTAGTACCAAATCCCATGTGCAAACCAAATTTCATCCGAATCGGACCACTATATCATATAGCTGCCATAGGAACAATCGGTTGAAAATGATGAAAATGCCTAGTATGAAAATTTTCAGTGTCGATTGAGCAATTTCAACCAAACTCACGCCATAAACATTTGCCATCATTCTCCAGCTGTTGACCAAATTTCATTCGGATCGAACCACTATATCATATAGCTGCCATAGGAACAATCGGTTCAAAGGCTTAGTATAAAAATTTTTAATGTCTATTGATCGATTTTAACCAAATTCACGCAGTACGCATAAGCTATCATTCCCTATATGCTGACCAAATTTCATCCAATTCGGACTACTATATCATATAGCTTCCATAGGAACAATCGGTTGATAATGATGAAAATGCCTAGTATGAAAATATTCAGTGTCGATTGAGCGATTTCAACCAAACTCACGCCATAAACATTTGCTGTCATTCCCTAGCTGTTGACCAAATTTCATTCGGATCGAACCACTATATCATATAGCTGCCATAGGAACAATCAGTTTAAAGGCATGGTATGAAAATCTGTAAAGTCTATTAAGCGATTTCAGCTAAATTCACGCACTACTCCTTTGCTATTATTCCCTATATACTGACCAAATCTCATCTAAATCGGACTATTATATCATACAGCATCCATAGGAACCACTGGTAACTGAATCCAATGAACGCAACATGCATGACTGCAAGGGTATTTAATCTTCGGCGAGCCGAAGATAACCTTTCTTTCTTGTTGGTATACAGGTTGCTAGAGACAGCATAAATGCAGTGTCATTAAAATTTTTGGACTGATACGCCCCGTTTTTCCACAAGAATGAAATAATTTTCAAACTTCAATTCAATTTTTAATGCATATGCACTTATCGTTCGGTATTGTAATTTTTATACTCTCTGCAAGAGAGAGTATATTGGGTTTGTGCAAAAAAAAAAGTATGTAGCAGGCAGAAGGAGGCGTGGCAGACCCCATAAAGTATATATATTCTTGATCAGTATCACAAGCCGAGTCGATATAGCCATGTCCGTCTGTCCGTCTGTCTGTCTGTCTGTCTGTCCGTCCGTATGACCAAACAGATTTCGGAGATGGTAAGAGCTACAAGTTCGAATTTAGTCAGTATCGACTCGATATTAAGTCAGTCAATACAAGAATCTTTTTTTTTTTGGATGCCACACCCCATTCGCCCACAATGAGCAAAAAACTAGACACACCTCGTAAAAAATTGATGTTTTAGGTGAATATCTCAGTAACTATGGCACTTAGGAACACCAATTTTGGTGTGAAGGTTCCTAGTCAAGGCATTAATATAATGTCATTAAAATTTTTTGGCTGCCACGCCCCCTTTTCTCACAAGAAATAAAAACTTTTTAAACTTCAATGCCGATTTTAAGGCAGATGTTCTTATCGTACAGTCTTGTAATTTTAATTTCGTTTGGAGCCAAAATATATTAAACTATCCTGAAAGTTGCATATAAATCGGACTATAAACAAAAGAGATAGACATGTAAGAAAGTTAATAATTGAACACAATATCAATGCATGTGTGCGAGCAAGACAGAAACATACAAACATGTGAGCGAACGTTTTCGCTGCTTGCTAGCTTAGCGGCAGCGCTGCCCGCGAATGCTGGCTTTGCCGAGCAATTGTGTATGTATTACATATACACACATACATATGTGCATGCATACTTATAATGTCAAATGTAAGTATATGTGTGTGTATACATACAATCAGATGTTTTTGTTTCAACCTGTTTTGTTGCAAGTATCAATTGATATACCCGGCTACCGATTTTATTAAAATGATCGGAAATAAAATGCAGAGAGTATTCTACGGTCGGGCGTGCTCGACTGTACTTTTCTTTCTTGTTTTAAATTTGTTTGGAGACAAAGTATCACAAACTATCCTGAAAGTTGCACGCAATGTCAATGCATGTGTGCAAGCGAGACAGAAGCATATAAACATGTGAGCCAAAGTTTACGCTGCTTGTATAGCGCCAGCGCTGCTCGCGGACGATGCACGCACATGTATGCATACGATACGATAAATCATATATCGATATTCAACACGATAGTAATAATTATAGCGATATGATCTCGAATGCGATATTTGGTCATTATGGTCGAGCTAGCCGACTGTAAAAGACCCCGTACTCATAGTATTTGCAATAAAACACTTTGAAACAAAACCATCAGTTTGTAATAGGGATGCTAATCGCCAAGAAATGCAGATATCGATATTAATTAAAATATCTTATCAAATATCGATATTATCAACAACTGAATTCGAATACGGTATATCGCTATATATATAGACAATGACCAAATATCGATATCATATCGCAATTATAATTACTATTGTATTGAATATCGATATATGATTTATCGTATCGTATGCATACATGTGCGTGCATCGTCCGCGAGCAGCGCTGTCGCTACACAAGCAGCGAAAACGTTCGCTCACATGTTTATATGCTTCTGTCTCGCTTGCACACATGCATTGACATTGCGTGCAATTGTTAACTTTGTTACGTGTCTAGCTCTTTTGTTTATTGTCCGATTTGTATGCAACTATCAGCATAGTTTGTGATACTTTGTCTCCAAACGAATTTGAAATTACAATACCGTACGATAGGTACATATGCCTTAAAAATGGCATTGAAGTTTGAAAATTATTTCATTCTTGTGGAAAAACGGGGCGTGGTAGTTCAAAAATTTTAATGACAATGCATTTATGCTGTCTCTAGCAACCTGTATACTAATAAGTAAGAAAGGCTACAGTCGAGCGAGCCGACTGTAAAAGACCCCGTACTCCTTCTAGTGCGCGTTTTTCCATACAAATCACCCATTTTAGACCGATTTGTCCTATGGGAGCTATAGGTTATAGTTGTCCGATCCGGACCAAACTTGGTGAGGATAGTTATAATGGTACCATATACATAATGTGTTAGTTTGGTTGCAATCGCTTAACTAAAACTTCATGTCTCCATACAAATCACCAATTTTCGACCGATTTGTCCTATGGGAGCTATAGGCTATAGTTTTCCGATCCGGACCAAACTTGGTGAGGATAGTTATAATGGTACCATATACATAATGTGTTAGTTTGGCTGCAATCGCTAAACTAAAACTTCATGTCTCCATACAAATCACCTATTTTCGACCGATTTGTCCTATAGGAGCTATAGGCTATAGTTGTCCGATCCGGACCAAACTTGGTGAGGATAGTTATAATGGTACCATATACATAATGTGTTAGTTTGGTTGCAATCGCTCAACTAAAACTTCATGTCTCCATACAAATCACCAATTTTCGACCGATTTGTCCTATGGGAGCTATAGGCTATAGTTGTCCGATCCGGACCAAACTTGGTGAGGATAGTAATAATGGTACCATATATATAATGTGTTAGTTTGGTCTCAATCGCTTAACTAAAACTTCATGTCTCCATACAAATCACAAATTTTCGACCGATTTGTCCTATGGGAGCTATAGGCTATAGTTGTCCGATCCGGATCAAACTTGGTGAGGATAGTTATAATGGTACCATACACAAATTGTGTGAATTTGGTCTCTCTAGCTCTAATCGTTTTCAAGTTATGGTGACGTGAAAAAAGTTTTTTTCAATTTGCGGGGGCGGTAAGGGGCGTGGCAAAGATGTGAAATAAACTTGATCTGCTCGCGAAGCAAACGGACTTTCATTCCAAATTTGGTGGCTCTAGCTTTTGTAGTTTAAAAGATTCAGTTGTTCATACAGACGGACGGACGGACGGACAGACGGACAGACGGACATTGCAATGTCGTCTCGGCTGTTGATGATGATCAAGAATATATATACTTTATGGGGTCGGCCACGCCTCCTTCTACAAACTTAATAGACCCCTCTACTCTTTTTTAGAGTACGGGGTCTAAAAAGCTTAGCTCTATTGTTAAAATATATGTTAATCAATCCTACGTAATTGTTATCGGCCAAACTCTTCCTCTTTGGACATTTTGCCACAAGGTGGTCAGTGGCGCCACATCCGTAGCATGAGCCTCGCTCCCTCTTTGGGTTTAAACAGTCCTTCGCCCAGTGCCCTTTGTAGTTGCAATTAAAGCAACGTGTCTCCTTTTTCATACTGCCAGGTGATGCTCCTGCTGCCGTTCCTTTTATCTCGTTGGAGACGCTTTAATCAGACAAGCACACTCCTGCGAATGCTCGCATAAGTTTTCCCGGATTCTCGAAGCATTGAATTTTCGCCTGCGTGCTCAACTGCACGTCCGGTATTCCCTCTATCAGTCCATCTAGCAGTTCTTCATCATCCAGCCATAAATCCCGTGCAAGTTGACGTTTGCTCTCGTAATACAATGCGAACTTCTCCGACCCTTGCCATATGCGTTCTTCACATTTACGGCGCATCTCAGCCTTGGAAAGCTTGCCTCCAAAACCGACTCTCAACTGTTCCAATAATTCTCCCAAAGACATGACGATACGTGATGGATCTGCATGCAACCATTCATTCGCATGACCCTTCAATTTTACTATGCAGAGCAACTCTTTCTGTATCTCATATAGACGGTACAGCTTCGATATGTTATCTAGTTGAGCAATCCAGTTGTTAATTGATCCGTCTCCGGAAAATTCATTCAGTACTTCCTTCGCTAAACTGAATAACGATAAAGTCAGCTCACAATTTTGTGGTGGGCCTGGACCTGCGTTCGACCCGTCTGCAACTATTTCACCACTAATTTCGACGTCACCAATGCGCGCGTCACTAACGCTCTCGACAAGTTCGGCGTTGGCGCCACCGACGTTATCTTCGTTGTGAATAGTCTTGTCGTCCTGCTCTAACTCCCGCTGTTGCATGGCGCCGACAGCTGGCGCGCGCAAATTTTGTAGCAAAACTTTAGCTGCCTCTAACTGCGTAGTTAGCTGTAGCAGAATTCCCTCTTGTCTAGCAATTCCTGTCTCTTATATCGATACTGGTAGACTCTGAGCTGCCGTGTTAGCTTCTGCCAATTGCTCCTCCTGTTATGCCATGGCATTCTCTGACATGTTCTCTTCAGGCGCCTGCTCCGCTTCTGGAATGCTGCCCCGCTCACCGGCCGGCACTGCGTTAATACGTGCTATGAGCTCGGCCTTGCATCCTCGGGTTGGCAAGCCTAAAGCTGCGAGCCAAGTTTTAAGCTGAACGACCGATACTTCGTTAAAGTTAATTTCCATGACATGAGCTCAATCCCACTTCTGAGTTTGTAGATGCTTTATAAATGATTAAACTTCTTTTTTACTTTTTCCCGCGCCTTTCTGCGACTTCTTTTATTGGCGTCTTCGCTTCAATTGATCTTCTTCTTCTTTTACTCAAAAAGGTAATGTAAGTGTTAGTGATGGCACTATTAGTTCTAGTGATGGCACTGTTAGTTGTTTACATATTAATGGTATGCCATCAGCCTGTTACAGTTTGTCTGAAGCGATATGTGAGTAGCATGCAGAAGGACGCTTTTTCGAACCCATAAAGTATATATATTCTTGATCAGCATCAACAGCCGAGACGATATAGCAATGTCCGTCTGTCCGTCCGTCTGTATAAACACCTAAATCTTCTAAACTACAAGAGCTAGAGCCACCAAATTTGGAATGAAAGTCCGTCTGTTTCGCCAGCATATAAAGTTTATTTCAAATATTGTAAAAAACAATTTTTACATAACCATAACTTGAAAACGACCCGAACCAAACTTGGAGAGGATAGTTATAATGGTACCATATACATAATGTGTTAGTTTGGTTGCAATCGCTCAACAAAAATTTATGTCATACAAATCATCAACTTTCGAGCGCTTTGTCCTACGGGAGCCATAGGCTTTACTTGTCCGATCCGGATCAAACTTGGTGAAGATAGTAATAATGGTATCATACACATAGTCAGCATAAACAGCCGATACGATTTAGCAATGTCCGTCTGTATAAACACCTGGATCTTCTAAACTACAAGAGCTAGAGCCACCAAATTTGGAATGAAAGACCGTATTCTTCGCGAGGATATCAAGATTATTTCAAATATTTGCCACGCCCCCTACCGCCCCCGCAAATTGTAAAAAACAATTTTCACAAAACCATAACTTGAAAACGTCTGGAGCTATCGGGACCAAATTTACACAATTTGTGTATGGTACCATTATAACTATTCTTATCAAGATTCGTCTGGATCGAACAATTATAGCCTATACCTCCCATAGGAAAAACCGGGCGAAAATTGGTGATTTGTAATCAGACATAAAGTTTTAGATAAGGGAATGCAACCAAACTAGCACATTACGTGTATGGTACCATTGTAAGCATCCTCACCAAATTTGGTCCGGATCCGACAACAATAGCCTACACCTCCCAAAGGATATATCGTTTGAAAATTGGTGATTTGTATGGACACATGAAGTTTTAGTTGTCCGGATCGGACAACTGCAGTCGGCTCGCTCGACTGTATCCTTCCTTACTTGTTTTTTTTATTTTTCTTAGACGTTGTAGAATATTTTAGAAATTTCCATTAGACTCTTTACATTTTAATATTTGACATAGATTTTCTCTGTCAAAACTTCACAGATTTTAAATCGGAATACCATTTTATTTAATGGTCGTCATTTAAATTGACTCTGCATCAAAATAGTTAGACCTTCGTCAATATAAAATTTTTTTCGTTCTTAGACCCCGTACTCTAAAAAAAGTATAGGGGTCTATTAGGTTTGTCTGAAGCCAAATGTGCGTAACAGGCAGAAGGAGGCTTTTCTGACCCAATAAAGTATATATTTTCTTGATCAGCATCATAAGGCGAGTCGATATAGCCATGTCCGTCTGTCCGTCTGTTTCTATCCAAACAAGTCTTTTAGTTTTAAAGCTATCTTGATGAAACTTGGTGCAGATGTGTATTCTCTCTGTAGGCACTTCATATGTTCAAATCGCCGGATCGGATGACTATACCATACAGCTCCCATAGGAACAATAGAATAAAAACAAATTTTTGTTTGAGCTATCTCAACCAAATTAAGCCTATATGCGCGTGCAGACCAAATTTCATCCAAATCGGACTACAGTATCATATAGTATTCATAGGAGCAATCGGATGAAACTGCTGAAAACGCTTGGTATGAAAATTATGAGTGTCGATCAAGCGATTTCAAATTCATGCCATAAGCATTTACTATCATTCCACAACTGTCGACCAAATTTCATTTGGATCGAACCACTATATCAAATAGCTGCCATAGGAACAATCGGTTCAAAGGCTAAGTATGAAATTTTTAGTGTCTATTGAGCGATTTCGTCCAAATTTTCGCAGGACACATAAGCTATGATTCCCTATGTCAATAATAGAAGCTTAACATATTTTGTGTTGTTGTATAAAATACCAATTATTTTAACGCGTTTTCTCAATACAAAATAACATTCATTTAAATATTGTTCTTTAAGAGTGTTATGTTTAACAATTTCAATATCTGCTATCATATTTGTTGTATCCACATAACTCAAAACTATTTCATCAAAAGGAAAACACCCAATTTCCTTAACGAGTCTTCTTATATACACCCCTTCTTTAGCCGCTGCTGCCATTGCCATGTTCTCCGCCTCGGTGCTGCTTATGGCCACTGATGTCTGATTATGCGACTCATAGGAAACACCGCTTCGGCCAGTTAGAACATGTAACATGTACAGGATTTTCTATCGATTATATTACCTCCCCAGTTGGCATCCGTATAACCCTCGATTGGCTTGTTCGTCTTGTGATAGTGAAACTTGTAGTGCTCTGTGCTGGATAAATAACCCAATATATGTTTTGTGCTATTCTCGTCTTCGCTCGATAGATTTATGTTCTTCTGTGAAAGCTTTGATAGCGAATGAAGTATGTCTGGTCGCGTAGATATTGCCAAGTACAGCAAACTTCCAATCAGAGCCTGATATTTTGTTGCATCGACTGATTTAGACTTATTCGAGGCTTTCACTTGATATCCAGTTTCCAATGGGGTTGTCGCTGATCTACAGTTCTCCATATTGTATTGATACAGCAACATATCAATATATTTGGATTGGCACACAATCACATCACCGGTCTGTGCAGGACGTTCTACTTCAAAGCCCAGAAAGCTGCTTACTGCTCCTTTTTTGATTGACTGCTTTCAAATGTACTGCTTGATTTCTTGTAGATCTTTCAGAGTTTTGATCGCTATAAGTATGTCATCGACGTATACTGCCACAAGGTTGATGTTTTCGCCGACAGACATTGTATACAGACATGGTTCATTGCTGCAATGTTAAAATCCATACCTCTTAAGTACACCATCTAACTTTGAATTCCATTCGCGTCCTGACTGCTTTAAGCCGTAGATAGCCTTATTTAGTATTGCGACTCGGTTAGGGTACTCCTTGCTGATGAGCATCTCGGGCTGGGTCATGTAAATTTCGTCACTTAGATCTCCATTCAAGTACACCATGCACCATCCATTTGGTGCAAATATAGCTGAAGCTCCGCTGGAAGTGCGAATACCATGCGTATGGTAGCGTAACGCACTACTGGTGAGAATGTTTCTTCATATTTGATTCCAAATTGCTGGCTACATACTTTACCCACAAGCCAAATTGATTTATGAAACCATTTGCATCTCCTTTCAATCTATATACCCACTTGCTTCCGATTGTTTTCTTACCGGAAGGGGGAAATACAAAAGTCCATGTATTTTTAGCCACCGGCGTGCTTCATAGCCTTCTTCCATCTCTCCATATTATCCGATGCTATCGTCATTTTAAGGGTTTCTGGAGCTTTAACCTCTTCTTATTTCAGCATCACGTTGATAATATTTTTTTGCTTTTCTGGTCTGCCTGGTCTTCCAGTGCGAACTATACGTGGCCTTCCACGTTCGTATATATCTGAGCGATTTCGTTATCGCTGTTGGTTCTGCTTGTGCATCCGCGTCTTCTAGACTATGGTATTATTCAGCATCTCCATTATAAGTTCCTGAACTTTTTTCGGTGTTTTCTTGTTCAGAGTATGGCCAGTCCATTTCTCCAGCATCGATCTGAACCACATTTGATACATCGGTGTTTTGAGTTCCCATTAGAAAGCTTTTATCGAATTAAACGTCTCGTTTAACTACAATCTTTCGTTGCTCGTGATCATAAAGTCTGTAACCTTTAGTTCCGGTACTGTGTCCCACAAATATGTATTCCTTGCCTTTAGCAACAAACTTTTGTTTTTGTGTTTTATCGAGACCGACTGCTAAACATCCGAATACCTTGAAGTGCTTCACCATTGGTTTCCTTTTCTTTGTCTTCATTCTATAGAGGCATATGTGGCACTGTCAGCTATCGTTTTATGCCATCACCTTGCAAATATCGGTCAAACTCCTTGCTTAGATATTCGCCACCGTTGTCACTTCTAAGAGTTTTTATCTTATGTCAGGTCTGCTTTTCAATATAGGATTTGTATCTCTTAAAATGTTGGAGCACTTCACCTTTATTTTGTATAAACAAGAAAGAAAAGTACAGTTGACCACGCCCGACCGTATAATACTCACTGCACTTTATTCCCGATCATTTTAATAAAGACGGTAAACACGTTGAAACAAAAACATCTGGTTGTATATATGCACATATACATTTGACATTATAAGTATGCACGCACGTATGTATGTGTGTATATGTAAAACATACACATTTGGTTGAAACAGCCAGCATTCGCGGGCACCGCTGCCCCTAGAAAACAGCGAAAACGTTCGCTCACATGTTTGTATGTTTCTATCTCTCTCGCACACATGCGTTGAAATATAAACTTTGTTACGTGTCTAGCTCTTTAGTTTATAGTCCAATTTATATGCAACTTTCAGGATAGTTTGATATACTTTGTCTTCAAACGAATGTGAAATAACAATACTGTACGATAAGAACATATGCCTTAAAATCGGCATTGAAGTTAGAAAGTTATTTTATTTCTTGTGGAAAAAAGGGGGCGTGGCAGTCCAAAATATTTAATGACAATGCAATTATGCCGTCTCTAGAAAACTACCAACCAAAATTGGTATTTCTAAGTGCCACAGTTACTGAGATATTCGCCTTAAACATCAATGTTTTACAAGGTGTTTCTAGTTTTTTGCTCATTGTGGGCGAACGGGGCGTGGCATCGAAAAAAAAAAGATTTCTGTATTGACTGACTTAATATCGATAGAGACCAAATTCAAACTTGTAGCTCTTACCATCTCTGCAATCTGTTTGTTCATACGGAACAAACATACACAATTGGTCGGCACGGCCAGCATTGGCGGGCAGCGCTGCCGTTAGAAAGCAGCGAAAACGTTCGCTCACATGTTTGTATGCTTCTGTCTCGCTTGCACACATGCAGTGAAATGGCGTTTAATTTTAAATTTTGTTACGTGTCTAGCTCTTTTGTTTATAGTCCGATTTATATGCAACTTTCAGGATAGTTTGATATACTTTGTCTTCAAACGAATGTGAAATAACAATACTGTACGATAAAAACATATGCCATAAAGTCGGCATTGAAGTTTCAAAAGCATTTTATTTATTGCGGGAAAAGGGGGCGTGGCAGTCCAAAATATTTGATGACAATGTATTTATGCCGTCTCTTGGAACCTACCAACTAAAATTGGTATTCCTAAGTGCCATAGTTACTGAGATATTCGCCTAGAACATAAATTTTTTTCGAGGTGTGTCTAGTTTCTTGTTTTCTTGTTCAGAGTATGGCCAGTCCATTTCTCCAGCATCGATCTGAACCACATTTGATACATCGGTGTTTTGAGTTCCCATTAGAAAGCTTTTATCGAATTAAACGTCTCGTTTAACTACAATCTTTCGTTGCTCGTGATCATAAAGTCTGTAACCTTTAGTTCCGGTACTGTGTCCCACAAATATGTATTCCTTGCCTTTAGCAACAAACTTTTGTTTTTGTGTTTTATCGAGACCGACTGCTAAACATCCGAATACCTTGAAGTGCTTCAC
Source organism: Drosophila cardini (assembly GCA_018903735.1). Taxonomy (NCBI): domain Eukaryota; kingdom Metazoa; phylum Arthropoda; class Insecta; order Diptera; family Drosophilidae; genus Drosophila; species Drosophila cardini. The sequence continues at coordinate 21,644 of JAEIGM010000523.1, forward strand.
CATTGGTTTCCTTTTCTTTGTCTTCATTCTATAGAGGCATATGTGGCACTG
>JAEIGM010000562.1:0-19654 GCA_018903735.1 Drosophila cardini
TCAAAATCTGAAATTCTCAAAATTTAACCCATTTTGTCAAATTTGGATGAAAGAGATATGTGGTCCATAGCTCAATATTTAAAATTCACAATTTTCCCCAACTTTGACTGATCATAACTCAGCCAAATGAAGCGATATCTTAAAAAGTCATACCTTTTTATACTCTGGACACTTAGGAGAATTAATCGCAATCAAAATCTGAAATTCTCAAAATTTAACCCATTTTGTCAAATTTGGATGAAAGAGATATGTGGTCCATAGCTCAATATTTAAAATTCACAACTTTCCCCAACTTTGACTGATCATAACTCAGCCAAATGAAGCGATATCTTAAAAAGTCATACCTTTTTATACTCTGGACACTTCGGAGAATTAATCGCAATCAAAATCTGAAATTCTCAAAATTTAACCCATTTTGTCAAATTTGGATGAAAGAGATATGTGGTCCATAGCTCAATATTTAAAATTCACAATTTTCCCCAACTTTGACTGATCATAACTCAGCCAAATGAAGCGATATCTTAAAAAGTCATACCTTTTTATACTCTGGACACTTAGGAGAATTAATCGCAATCAAAATCTGAAATTCTCAAAATTTAACCCATTTTGTCAAATTTGGATGAAAGAGATATGTGGTCCATAGCTCAATATTTAAAATTCACAATTTTCCCCAACTTTGACTGATCATAACTCAGCCAAATGAAGCGATATCTTAAAAAGTCATACCTTTTTATACTCTGGACACTTAGGAGAATTAATCGCAATCAAAATCTGAAATTCTCAAAATTTAACCCATTTTGTCAAATTTGGATGAAAGAGATATGTGGTCCATAGCTCAATATTTAAAATTCACAATTTTCCCCAACTTTGACTGATCATAACTCAGCCAAATGAAGCGATATCTTAAAAAGTCATACCTTTTTATACTCTGGACACTTAGGAGAATTAATCGAAATCAAAATCTGAAATTCTCAAAATTTAACCCATTTTGTCAAATTTGGATGAAAGAGATATGTGGTCCATAGCTCAATATTTAAAATTCACAATTTTCCCCAACTTTGACTGATCATAACTCAGCCAAATGAAGCGATATCTTAAAAAGTCATACCTTTTTATACTCTGGACACTTAGGAGAATTAATCGCAATCAAAATCTGAAATTCTCAAAATTTAACCCATTTTGTCAAATTTGGATGAAAGAGATATGTGGTCCATAGCTCAATATTTAAAATTCACAATTTTCCCCAACTTTGACTGATCATAACTCAGCCAAATGAAGCGATATCTTAAAAAGTCATACCTTTTTATACTCTGGACACTTAGGAGAATTAATCGCAATCAAAATCTGAAATTCTCAAAATTTAACCCATTTTGTCAAATTTGGATGAAAGAGATATGTGGTCCATAGCTCAATATTTAAAATTCACAACTTTCCCCAACTTTGACTGTTCATAACTCAGCCAAATGAAGCGATATCTTAAAAAGTCATACCTTTTTATACTCTGGACACTTAGGAGAATTAATCGCAATCAAAATCTGAAATTCTCAAAATTTAACCCATTTTGTCAAATTTGGATGAAAGAGATATGTGGTCCATAGCTCAATATTTAAAATTCACAACTTTCCCCAACTTTGACTGATCATAACTCAGCCAAATGAAGCGATATCTTAAAAAGTCATACCTTTTTATACTCTGGACACTTAGGAGAATTAATCGCAATCAAAATCTGAAATTCTCAAAATTTAACCCATTTTGTCAAATTTGGATGAAAGAGATATGTGGTCCATAGCTCAATATTTAAAATTCACAACTTTCCCCAACTTTGACTGATCATAACTCAGCCAAATGAAGCGATATCTTAAAAAGTCATACCTTTTTATACTCTGGACACTTAGGAGAATTAATCGCAATCAAAATCTGAAATTCTCAAAATTTAACCCATTTTGTCAAATTTGGATGAAAGAGATATGTGGTCCATAGCTCAATATTTAAAATTCACAATTTTCCCCAACTTTGACTGATCATAACTCAGCCAAATGAAGCGATATCTTAAAAAGTCATACCTTTTTATACTCTGGACACTTAGGAGAATTAATCGCAATCAAAATCTGAAATTCTCAAAATTTAACCCATTTTGTCAAATTTGGATGAAAGAGATATGTGGTCCATAGCTCAATATTTAAAATTCACAATTTTCCCCAACTTTGACTGATCATAACTCAGCCAAATGAAGCGATATCTTAAAAAGTCATACCTTTTTATACTCTGGACACTTAGGAGAATTAATCGCAATCAAAATCTGAAATTCTCAAAATTTAACCCATTTTGTCAAATTTGGATGAAAGAGATATGTGGTCCATAGCTCAATATTTAAAATTCACAACTTTCCCCAACTTTGACTGATCATAACTCAGCCAAATGAAGCGATATCTTAAAAAGTCATACCTTTTTATACTCTGGACACTTAGGAGAATTAATCGCAATCAAAATCTGAAATTCTCAAAATTTAACCCATTTTGTCAAATTTGGATGAAAGAGATATGTGGTCCATAGCTCAATATTTAAAATTCACAACTTTTCCCCAACTTTGACTGATCATAACTCAGCCAAATGAAGCGATATCTTAAAAAGTCATACCTTTTTATACTCTGGACACTTAGGAGAATTAATCGCAATCAAAATCTGAAATTCTCAAAATTTAACCCATTTTGTCAAATTTGGATGAAAGAGATATGTGGTCCATAGCTCAATATTTAAAATTCACAACTTTCCCCAACTTTGACTGATCATAACTCAGCCAAATGAAGCGATATCTTAAAAAGTCATACCTTTTTATACTCTGGACACTTAGGAGAATTAATCGCAATCAAAATCTGAAATTCTCAAAATTTAACCCATTTTGTCAAATTTGGATGAAAGAGATATGTGGTCCATAGCTCAATATTTAAAATTCACAATTTTCCCCAACTTTGACTGATCATAACTCAGCCAAATGAAGCGATATCTTAAAAAGTCATACCTTTTTATACTCTGGACACTTAGGAGAATTAATCGCAATCAAAATCTGAAATTCTCAAAATTTAACCCATTTTGTCAAATTTGGATGAAAGAGATATGTGGTCCATAGCTCAATATTTAAAATTCACAACTTTCCCCAACTTTGACTGATCATAACTCAGCCAAATGAAGCGATATCTTAAAAAGTCATACCTTTTTATACTCTGGACACTTAGGAGAATTAATCGCAATCAAAATCTGAAATTCTCAAAATTTAACCCATTTTGTCAAATTTGGATGAAAGAGATATGTGGTCCATAGCTCAATATTTAAAATTCACAACTTTTCCCCAACTTTGACTGATCATAACTCAGCCAAATGAAGCGATATCTTAAAAAGTCATACCTTTTTATACTCTGGACACTTAGGAGAATTAATCGCAATCAAAATCTGAAATTCTCAAAATTTAACCCATTTTGTCAAATTTGGATGAAAGAGATATGTGGTCCATAGCTCAATATTTAAAATTCACAATTTTCCCCAACTTTGACTGATCATAACTCAGCCAAATGAAGCGATATCTTAAAAAGTCATACCTTTTTATACTCTGGACACTTAGGAGAATTAATCGCAATCAAAATCTGAAATTCTCAAAATTTAACCCATTTTGTCAAATTTGGATGAAAGAGATATGTGGTCCATAGCTCAATATTTAAAATTCACAACTTTTCCCCAACTTTGACTGATCATAACTCAGCCAAATGAAGCGATATCTTAAAAAGTCATACCTTTTTATACTCTGGACACTTAGGAGAATTAATCGCAATCAAAATCTGAAATTCTCAAAATTTAACCCATTTTGTCAAATTTGGATGAAAGAGATATGTGGTCCATAGCTCAATATTTAAAATTCACAATTTTCCCCAACTTTGACTGATCATAACTCAGCCAAATGAAGCGATATCTTAAAAAGTCATACCTTTTTATACTCTGGACACTTAGGAGAATTAATCGCAATCAAAATCTGAAATTCTCAAAATTTAACCCATTTTGTCAAATTTGGATGAAAGAGATATGTGGTCCATAGCTCAATATTTAAAATTCACAATTTTCCCCAACTTTGACTGATCATAACTCAGCCAAATGAAGCGATATCTTAAAAAGTCATACCTTTTTATACTCTGGACACTTAGGAGAATTAATCGCAATCAAAATCTGAAATTCTCAAAATTTAACCCATTTTGTCAAATTTGGATGAAAGAGATATGTGGTCCATAGCTCAATATTTAAAATTCACAACTTTCCCCAACTTTGACTGATCATAACTCAGCCAAATGAAGCGATATCTTAAAAAGTCATACCTTTTTATACTCTGGACACTTAGGAGAATTAATCGCAATCAAAATCTGAAATTCTCAAAATTTAACCCATTTTGTCAAATTTGGATGAAAGAGATATGTGGTCCATAGCTCAATATTTAAAATTCACAACTTTTCCCCAACTTTGACTGATCATAACTCAGCCAAATGAAGCGATATCTTAAAAAGTCATACCTTTTTATACTCTGGACACTTAGGAGAATTAATCGCAATCAAAATCTGAAATTCTCAAAATTTAACCCATTTTGTCAAATTTGGATGAAAGAGATATGTGGTCCATAGCTCAATATTTAAAATTCACAACTTTCCCCAACTTTGACTGATCATAACTCAGCCAAATGAAGCGATATCTTAAAAAGTCATACCTTTTTATACTCTGGACACTTAGGAGAATTAATCGCAATCAAAATCTGAAATTCTCAAAATTTAACCCATTTTGTCAAATTTGGATGAAAGAGATATGTGGTCCATAGCTCAATATTTAAAATTCACAATTTTCCCCAACTTTGACTGATCATAACTCAGCCAAATGAAGCGATATCTTAAAAAGTCATACCTTTTTATACTCTGGACACTTAGGAGAATTAATCGCAATCAAAATCTGAAATTCTCAAAATTTAACCCATTTTGTCAAATTTGGATGAAAGAGATATGTGGTCCATAGCTCAATATTTAAAATTCACAACTTTCCCCAACTTTGACTGATCATAACTCAGCCAAATGAAGCGATATCTTAAAAAGTCATACCTTTTTATACTCTGGACACTTAGGAGAATTAATCGCAATCAAAATCTGAAATTCTCAAAATTTAACCCATTTTGTCAAATTTGGATGAAAGAGATATGTGGTCCATAGCTCAATATTTAAAATTCACAACTTTCCCCAACTTTGACTGATCATAACTCAGCCAAATGAAGCGATATCTTAAAAAGTCATACCTTTTTATACTCTGGACACTTAGGAGAATTAATCGCAATCAAAATCTGAAATTCTCAAAATTTAACCCATTTTGTCAAATTTGGATGAAAGAGATATGTGGTCCATAGCTCAATATTTAAAATTCACAATTTTCCCCAACTTTGACTGATCATAACTCAGCCAAATGAAGCGATATCTTAAAAAGTCATACCTTTTTATACTCTGGACACTTAGGAGAATTAATCGCAATCAAAATCTGAAATTCTCAAAATTTAACCCATTTTGTCAAATTTGGATGAAAGAGATATGTGGTCCATAGCTCAATATTTAAAATTCACAACTTTCCCCAACTTTGACTGTTCATAACTCAGCCAAATGAAGCGATATCTTAAAAAGTCATACCTTTTTATACTCTGGACACTTAGGAGAATTAATCGCAATCAAAATCTGAAATTCTCAAAATTTAACCCATTTTGTCAAATTTGGATGAAAGAGATATGTGGTCCATAGCTCAATATTTAAAATTCACAATTTTCCCCAACTTTGACTGATCATAACTCAGCCAAATGAAGCGATATCTTAAAAAGTCATACCTTTTTATACTCTGGACACTTAGGAGAATTAATCGCAATCAAAATCTGAAATTCTCAAAATTTAACCCATTTTGTCAAATTTGGATGAAAGAGATATGTGGTCCATAGCTCAATATTTAAAATTCACAACTTTCCCCAACTTTGACTGATCATAACTCAGCCAAATGAAGCGATATCTTAAAAAGTCATACCTTTTTTCTCTGGACTGGAGAATTATAATAAAAATAAAATTAAAATTAACCATTTTTTTGTGGTTGTGTCCATTCTATTTAAATTCCCTTTCCCCCTTTTTACTAGCAAATAGCTATCTTAAAAGTCTCCTTTTTATACTCTGGACACTTAGGAGAATTAATCGCAATCAAAATCTGAAATTCTCAAAATTTAACCCATTTTGTCAAATTTGGATGAAAGAGATATGTGGTCCATAGCTCAATATTTAAAATTCACAATTTTCCCCAACTTTGACTGATCATAACTCAGCCAAATGAAGCGATATCTTAAAAATTCATACCTTTTTATACTCTGGACACTTAGAAGAATTAATCGCAATCAAAATCTGAAATTCTCAAAATTTAACCCATTTTGTCAAATTTGGATGAAAGAGATATGTGGTCCATAGCTCAATATTTAAAATTCACAACTTTCCCCAACTTTGACTGTTCATAACTCAGCCAAATGAAGCGATATCTTAAAAAGTCATACCTTTTTATACTCTGGACACTTAGGAGAATTAATCGCAATCAAAATCTGAAATTCTCAAAATTTAACCCATTTTGTCAAATTTGGATGAAAGAGATATGTGGTCCATAGCTCAATATTTAAAATTCACAACTTTCCCCAACTTTGACTGATCATAACTCAGCCAAATGAAGCGATATCTTAAAAAGTCATACCTTTTTATACTCTGGACACTTAGGAGAATTAATCGCAATCAAAATCTGAAATTCTCAAAATTTAACCCATTTTGTCAAATTTGGATGAAAGAGATATGTGGTCCATAGCTCAATATTTAAAATTCACAATTTTCCCCAACTTTGACTGATCATAACTCAGCCAAATGAAGCGATATCTTAAAAATTCATACCTTTTTATACTCTGGACACTTAGGAGAATTAATCGCAATCAAAATCTGAAATTCTCAAAATTTAACCCATTTTGTCAAATTTGGATGAAAGAGATATGTGGTCCATAGCTCAATATTTAAAATTCACAACTTTTCCCCAACTTTGACTGATCATAACTCAGCCAAATGAAGCGATATCTTAAAAAGTCATACCTTTTTATACTCTGGACACTTAGGAGAATTAATCGCAATCAAAATCTGAAATTCTCAAAATTTAACCCATTTTGTCAAATTTGGATGAAAGAGATATGTGGTCCATAGCTCAATATTTAAAATTCACAACTTTTCCCAACTTTGACTGATCATAACTCAGCCAAATGAAGCGATATCTTAAAAAGTCATACCTTTTTATACTCTGGACACTTAGGAGAATTAATCGCAATCAAAATCTGAAATTCTCAAAATTTAACCCATTTTGTCAAATTTGGATGAAAGAGATATGTGGTCCATAGCTCAATATTTAAAATTCACAATTTTCCCCAACTTTGACTGATCATAACTCAGCCAAATGAAGCGATATCTTAAAAAGTCATACCTTTTTATACTCTGGACACTTAGGAGAATTAATCGCAATCAAAATCTGAAATTCTCAAAATTTAACCCATTTTGTCAAATTTGGATGAAAGAGATATGTGGTCCATAGCTCAATATTTAAAATTCACAACTTTCCCCAACTTTGACTGATCATAACTCAGCCAAATGAAGCGATATCTTAAAAAGTCATACCTTTTTATACTCTGGACACTTAGGAGAATTAATCGCAATCAAAATCTGAAATTCTCAAAATTTAACCCATTTTGTCAAATTTGGATGAAAGAGATATGTGGTCCATAGCTCAATATTTAAAATTCACAATTTTCCCCAACTTTGACTGATCATAACTCAGCCAAATGAAGCGATATCTTAAAAAGTCATACCTTTTTATACTCTGGACACTTAGGAGAATTAATCGCAATCAAAATCTGAAATTCTCAAAATTTAACCCATTTTGTCAAATTTGGATGAAAGAGATATGTGGTCCATAGCTCAATATTTAAAATTCACAATTTTCCCCAACTTTGACTGATCATAACTCAGCCAAATGAAGCGATATCTTAAAAAGTCATACCTTTTTATACTCTGGACACTTAGGAGAATTAATCGCAATCAAAATCTGAAATTCTCAAAATTTAACCCATTTTGTCAAATTTGGATGAAAGAGATATGTGGTCCATAGCTCAATATTTAAAATTCACAATTTTCCCCAACTTTGACTGATCATAACTCAGCCAAATGAAGAATGAAGCGATATCTTAAAAAGTCATACCTTTTTATACTCTGGACACTTAGGAGAATTAATCGACAATCAAAATCTGAAATTCTCAAAATTTAACCCATTTTGTCATTTTCTAGCGTTAATTTTTTGGAATAAGGAGAATTAATAAAAAAGAAATTCTCAAAATTTAACCCTTTTGTCAAATTTGGATGAAAGAGATATGTGGTCCATAGCTCAATATTTAAAATTCACAATTTTCCCCAACTTTGACTGATCATAACTCAGCCAAATGAAGCGATATCTTAAAAAGTCATACCTTTTTATACTCTGGACACTTAGGAGAATTAATCGCAATCAAAATCTGAAATTCTCAAAATTTAACCCATTTTGTCAAATTTGGATGAAAGAGATATGTGGTCCATAGCTCAATATTTAAAATTCACAACTTTTCCCCAACTTTGACTGATCATAACTCAGCCAAATGAAGCGATATCTTAAAAAGTCATACCTTTTTATACTCTGGACACTTAGGAGAATTAATCGCAATCAAAATCTGAAATTCTCAAAATTTAACCCATTTTGTCAAATTTGGATGAAAGAGATATGTGGTCCATAGCTCAATATTTAAAATTCACAACTTTTCCCCAACTTTGACTGATCATAACTCAGCCAAATGAAGCGATATCTTAAAAAGTCATACCTTTTTATACTCTGGACACTTAGGAGAATTAATCGCAATCAAAATCTGAAATTCTCAAAATTTAACCCATTTTGTCAAATTTGGATGAAAGAGATATGTGGTCCATAGCTCAATATTTAAAATTCACAATTTTCCCCAACTTTGACTGATCATAACTCAGCCAAATGAAGCGATATCTTAAAAAGTCATACCTTTTTATACTCTGGACACTTAGGAGAATTAATCGCAATCAAAATCTGAAATTCTCAAAATTTAACCCATTTTGTCAAATTTGGATGAAAGAGATATGTGGTCCATAGCTCAATATTTAAAATTCACAATTTTCCCCAACTTTGACTGATCATAACTCAGCCAAATGAAGCGATATCTTAAAAAGTCATACCTTTTTATACTCTGGACACTTAGGAGAATTAATCGCAATCAAAATCTGAAATTCTCAAAATTTAACCCATTTTGTCAAATTTGGATGAAAGAGATATGTGGTCCATAGCTCAATATTTAAAATTCACAATTTTCCCCAACTTTGACTGATCATAACTCAGCCAAATGAAGCGATATCTTAAAAAGTCATACCTTTTTATACTCTGGACACTTAGGAGAATTAATCGCAATCAAAATCTGAAATTCTCAAAATTTAACCCATTTTGTCAAATTTGGATGAAAGAGATATGTGGTCCATAGCTCAATATTTAAAATTCACAATTTTCCCCAACTTTGACTGATCATAACTCAGCCAAATGAAGCGATATCTTAAAAAGTCATACCTTTTTATACTCTGGACACTTAGGAGAATTAATCGCAATCAAAATCTGAAATTCTCAAAATTTAACCCATTTTGTCAAATTTGGATGAAAGAGATATGTGGTCCATAGCTCAATATTTAAAATTCACAACTTTTCCCCAACTTTGACTGATCATAACTCAGCCAAATGAAGCGATATCTTAAAAAGTCATACCTTTTTATACTCTGGACACTTAGGAGAATTAATCGCAATCAAAATCTGAAATTCTCAAAATTTAACCCATTTTGTCAAATTTGGATGAAAGAGATATGTGGTCCATAGCTCAATATTTAAAATTCACAATTTTCCCCAACTTTGACTGATCATAACTCAGCCAAATGAAGCGATATCTTAAAAAGTCATACCTTTTTATACTCTGGACACTTAGGAGAATTAATCGCAATCAAAATCTGAAATTCTCAAAATTTAACCCATTTTGTCAAATTTGGATGAAAGAGATATGTGGTCCATAGCTCAATATTTAAAATTCACAATTTTCCCCAACTTTGACTGATCATAACTCAGCCAAATGAAGCGATATCTTAAAAAGTCATACCTTTTTATACTCTGGACACTTAGGAGAATTAATCGCAATCAAAATCTGAAATTCTCAAAATTTAACCCATTTTGTCAAATTTGGATGAAAGAGATATGTGGTCCATAGCTCAATATTTAAAATTCACAACTTTTCCCCAACTTTGACTGATCATAACTCAGCCAAATGAAGCGATATCTTAAAAAGTCATACCTTTTTATACTCTGGACACTTAGGAGAATTAATCGCAATCAAAATCTGAAATTCTCAAAATTTAACCCATTTTGTCAAATTTGGATGAAAGAGATATGTGGTCCATAGCTCAATATTTAAAATTCACAACTTTTCCCCAACTTTGACTGATCATAACTCAGCCAAATGAAGCGATATCTTAAAAAGTCATACCTTTTTATACTCTGGACACTTAGGAGAATTAATCGCAATCAAAATCTGAAATTCTCAAAATTTAACCCATTTTGTCAAATTTGGATGAAAGAGATATGTGGTCCATAGCTCAATATTTAAAATTCACAACTTTTCCCCAACTTTGACTGATCATAACTCAGCCAAATGAAGCGATATCTTAAAAAGTCATACCTTTTTATACTCTGGACACTTAGGAGAATTAATCGCAATCAAAATCTGAAATTCTCAAAATTTAACCCATTTTGTCAAATTTGGATGAAAGAGATATGTGGTCCATAGCTCAATATTTAAAATTCACAATTTTCCCCAACTTTGACTGATCATAACTCAGCCAAATGAAGCGATATCTTAAAAAGTCATACCTTTTTATACTCTGGACACTTAGGAGAATTAATCGCAATCAAAATCTGAAATTCTCAAAATTTAACCCATTTTGTCAAATTTGGATGAAAGAGATATGTGGTCCATAGCTCAATATTTAAAATTCACAATTTTCCCCAACTTTGACTGATCATAACTCAGCCAAATGAAGCGATATCTTAAAAAGTCATACCTTTTTATACTCTGGACACTTAGGAGAATTAATCGCAATCAAAATCTGAAATTCTCAAAATTTAACCCATTTTGTCAAATTTGGATGAAAGAGATATGTGGTCCATAGCTCAATATTTAAAATTCACAATTTTCCCCAACTTTGACTGATCATAACTCAGCCAAATGAAGCGATATCTTAAAAAGTCATACCTTTTTATACTCTGGACACTTAGGAGAATTAATCGCAATCAAAATCTGAAATTCTCAAAAATTTAACCCATTTTGTCAAATTTGGATGAAAGAGATATGTGGTCCATAGCTCAATATTTAAAATTCACAATTTTCCCCAACTTTGACTGATCATAACTCAGCCAAATGAAGCGATATCTTAAAAAGTCATACCTTTTTATACTCTGGACACTTAGGAGAATTAATCGCAATCAAAATCTGAAATTCTCAAAATTTAACCCATTTTGTCAAATTTGGATGAAAGAGATATGTGGTCCATAGCTCAATATTTAAAATTCACAATTTTCCCCAACTTTGACTGATCATAACTCAGCCAAATGAAGCGATATCTTAAAAAGTCATACCTTTTTATACTCTGGACACTTAGGAGAATTAATCGCAATCAAAATCTGAAATTCTCAAAATTTAACCCATTTTTGTCAAATTTGGATGAAAGAGATATGTGGTCCATAGCTCAATATTTAAAATTCACAATTTTCCCCAACTTTGACTGATCATAACTCAGCCAAATGAAGCGATATCTTAAAAAGTCATACCTTTTTATACTCTGGACACTTAGGAGAATTAATCGCAATCAAAATCTGAAATTCTCAAAATTTAACCCATTTTGTCAAATTTGGATGAAAGAGATATGTGGTCCATAGCTCAATATTTAAAATTCACAACTTTTCCCCAACTTTGACTGATCATAACTCAGCCAAATGAAGCGATATCTTAAAAAGTCATACCTTTTTTATACTCTGGACACTTAGGAGAATTAATCGCAATCAAAATCTGAAATTCTCAAAATTTAACCCATTTTGTCAAATTTGGATGAAAGAGATATGTGGTCCATAGCTCAATATTTAAAATTCACAACTTTTCCCCAACTTTGACTGATCATAACTCAGCCAAATGAAGCGATATCTTAAAAAGTCATACCTTTTTATACTCTGGACACTTAGGAGAATTAATCGCAATCAAAATCTGAAATTCTCAAAATTTAACCCATTTTGTCAAATTTGGATGAAAGAGATATGTGGTCCATAGCTCAATATTTAAAATTCACAATTTTCCCCAACTTTGACTGATCATAACTCAGCCAAATGAAGCGATATCTTAAAAAGTCATACCTTTTTATACTCTGGACACTTAGGAGAATTAATCGCAATCAAAATCTGAAATTCTCAAAATTTAACCCATTTTGTCAAATTTGGATGAAAGAGATATGTGGTCCATAGCTCAATATTTAAAATTCACAATTTTCCCCAACTTTGACTGATCATAACTCAGCCAAATGAAGCGATATCTTAAAAAGTCATACCTTTTTATACTCTGGACACTTAGGAGAATTAATCGCAATCAAAATCTGAAATTCTCAAAAATTTAACCCATTTTGTCAAATTTGGATGAAAGAGATATGTGGTCCATAGCTCAATATTTAAAATTCACAATTTTCCCCAACTTTGACTGATCATAACTCAGCCAAATGAAGCGATATCTTAAAAAGTCATACCTTTTTATACTCTGGACACTTAGGAGAATTAATCGCAATCAAAATCTGAAATTCTCAAAATTTAACCCATTTTGTCAAATTTGGATGAAAGAGATATGTGGTCCATAGCTCAATATTTAAAATTCACAATTTTCCCCAACTTTGACTGATCATAACTCAGCCAAATGAAGCGATATCTTAAAAAGTCATACCTTTTTATACTCTGGACACTTAGGAGAATTAATCGCAATCAAAATCTGAAATTCTCAAAATTTAACCCATTTTGTCAAATTTGGATGAAAGAGATATGTGGTCCATAGCTCAATATTTAAAATTCACAATTTTCCCCAACTTTGACTGATCATAACTCAGCCAAATGAAGCGATATCTTAAAAAGTCATACCTTTTTATACTCTGGACACTTAGGAGAATTAATCGCAATCAAAATCTGAAATTCTCAAAATTTAACCCATTTTGTCAAATTTGGATGAAAGAGATATGTGGTCCATAGCTCAATATTTAAAATTCACAACTTTTCCCCAACTTTGACTGATCATAACTCAGCCAAATGAAGCGATATCTTAAAAAGTCATACCTTTTTTATACTCTGGACACTTAGGAGAATTAATCGCAATCAAAATCTGAAATTCTCAAAATTTAACCCATTTTGTCAAATTTGGATGAAAGAGATATGTGGTCCATAGCTCAATATTTAAAATTCACAATTTTCCCCAACTTTGACTGATCATAACTCAGCCAAATGAAGCGATATCTTAAAAAGTCATACCTTTTTTATACTCTGGACACTTAGGAGAATTAATCGCAATCAAAATCTGAAATTCTCAAAAATTTAACCCATTTTGTCAAATTTGGATGAAAGAGATATGTGGTCCATAGCTCAATATTTAAAATTCACAATTTTCCCCAACTTTGACTGATCATAACTCAGCCAAATGAAGCGATATCTTAAAAAGTCATACCTTTTTATACTCTGGACACTTAGGAGAATTAATCGCAATCAAAATCTGAAATTCTCAAAATTTAACCCATTTTGTCAAATTTGGATGAAAGAGATATGTGGTCCATAGCTCAATATTTAAAATTCACAATTTTCCCCAACTTTGACTGATCATAACTCAGCCAAATGAAGCGATATCTTAAAAAGTCATACCTTTTTTATACTCTGGACACTTAGGAGAATTAATCGCAATCAAAATCTGAAATTCTCAAAATTTAACCCATTTTGTCAAATTTGGATGAAAGAGATATGTGGTCCATAGCTCAATATTTAAAATTCACAATTTTCCCCAACTTTGACTGATCATAACTCAGCCAAATGAAGCGATATCTTAAAAAGTCATACCTTTTTTATACTCTGGACACTTAGGAGAATTAATCGCAATCAAAATCTGAAATTCTCAAAATTTAACCCATTTTGTCAAATTTGGATGAAAGAGATATGTGGTCCATAGCTCAATATTTAAAATTCACAACTTTTCCCCAACTTTGACTGATCATAACTCAGCCAAATGAAGCGATATCTTAAAAAGTCATACCTTTTTTATACTCTGGACACTTAGGAGAATTAATCGCAATCAAAATCTGAAATTCTCAAAAATTTAACCCATTTTGTCAAATTTGGATGAAAGAGATATGTGGTCCATAGCTCAATATTTAAAATTCACAATTTTCCCCAACTTTGACTGATCATAACTCAGCCAAATGAAGCGATATCTTAAAAAGTCATACCTTTTTATACTCTGGACACTTAGGAGAATTAATCGCAATCAAAATCTGAAATTCTCAAAATTTAACCCATTTTGTCAAATTTGGATGAAAGAGATATGTGGTCCATAGCTCAATATTTAAAATTCACAATTTTCCCCAACTTTGACTGATCATAACTCAGCCAAATGAAGCGATATCTTAAAAAGTCATACCTTTTTATACTCTGGACACTTAGGAGAATTAATCGCAATCAAAATCTGAAATTCTCAAAAATTTAACCCATTTTTGTCAAATTTGGATGAAAGAGATATGTGGTCCATAGCTCAATATTTAAAATTCACAATTTTCCCCAACTTTGACTGATCATAACTCAGCCAAATGAAGCGATATCTTAAAAAGTCATACCTTTTTATACTCTGGACACTTAGGAGAATTAATCGCAATCAAAATCTGAAATTCTCAAAATTTAACCCATTTTGTCAAATTTGGATGAAAGAGATATGTGGTCCATAGCTCAATATTTAAAATTCACAATTTTCCCCAACTTTGACTGATCATAACTCAGCCAAATGAAGCGATATCTTAAAAAGTCATACCTTTTTTATACTCTGGACACTTAGGAGAATTAATCGCAATCAAAATCTGAAATTCTCAAAATTTAACCCATTTTGTCAAATTTGGATGAAAGAGATATGTGGTCCATAGCTCAATATTTAAAATTCACAATTTTCCCCAACTTTGACTGATCATAACTCAGCCAAATGAAGCGATATCTTAAAAAGTCATACCTTTTTTATACTCTGGACACTTAGGAGAATTAATCGCAATCAAAATCTGAAATTCTCAAAATTTAACCCATTTTGTCAAATTTGGATGAAAGAGATATGTGGTCCACAGCTCAATATTTAAAATTCACAATTTTCCCCAACTTTGACTGATCATAACTCAGCCAAATGAAGCGATATCTTAAAAAGTCATACCTTTTTTATACTCTGGACACTTAGGAGAATTAATCGCAATCAAAATCTGAAATTCTCAAAATTTAACCCATTTTGTCAAATTTGGATGAAAGAGATATGTGGTCCATAGCTCAATATTTAAAATTCACAATTTTCCCCAACTTTGACTGATCATAACTCAGCCAAATGAAGCGATATCTTAAAAAGTCATACCTTTTTTATACTCTGGACACTTAGGAGAATTAATCGCAATCAAAATCTGAAATTCTCAAAATTTAACCCATTTTGTCAAATTTGGATGAAAGAGATATGTGGTCCATAGCTCAATATTTAAAATTCACAACTTTTCCCCAACTTTGACTGATCATAACTCAGCCAAATGAAGCGATATCTTAAAAAGTCATACCTTTTTTATACTCTGGACACTTAGGAGAATTAATCGCAATCAAAATCTGAAATTCTCAAAATTTAACCCATTTTGTCAAATTTGGATGAAAGAGATATGTGGTCCATAGCTCAATATTTAAAATTCACAATTTTCCCCAACTTTGACTGATCATAACTCAGCCAAATGAAGCGATATCTTAAAAAGTCATACCTTTTTATACTCTGGACACTTAGGAGAATTAATCGCAATCAAAATCTGAAATTCTCAAAATTTAACCCATTTTGTCAAATTTGGATGAAAGAGATATGTGGTCCATAGCTCAATATTTAAAATTCACAATTTTCCCCAACTTTGACTGATCATAACTCAGCCAAATGAAGCGATATCTTAAAAAGTCATACCTTTTTTATACTCTGGACACTTAGGAGAATTAATCGCAATCAAAATCTGAAATTCTCAAAATTTAACCCATTTTGTCAAATTTGGATGAAAGAGATATGTGGTCCACAGCTCAATATTTAAAATTCACAATTTTCCCCAACTTTGACTGATCATAACTCAGCCAAATGAAGCGATATCTTAAAAAGTCATACCTTTTTTATACTCTGGACACTTAGGAGAATTAATCGCAATCAAAATCTGAAATTCTCAAAATTTAACCCATTTTGTCAAATTTGGATGAAAGAGATATGTGGTCCACAGCTCAATATTTAAAATTCACAATTTTCCCCAACTTTGACTGATCATAACTCAGCCAAATGAAGCGATATCTTAAAAAGTCATACCTTTTTATACTCTGGACACTTAGGAGAATTAATCGCAATCAAAATCTGAAATTCTCAAAATTTAACCCATTTTGTCAAATTTGGATGAAAGAGATATGTGGTCCATAGCTCAATATTTAAAATTCACAATTTTCCCCAACTTTGACTGATCATAACTCAGCCAAATGAAGCGATATCTTAAAAAGTCATACCTTTTTTATACTCTGGACACTTAGGAGAATTAATCGCAATCAAAATCTGAAATTCTCAAAATTTAACCCATTTTGTCAAATTTGGATGAAAGAGATATGTGGTCCATAGCTCAATATTTAAAATTCACAATTTTCCCCAACTTTGACTGATCATAACTCAGCCAAATGAAGCGATATCTTAAAAAGTCATACCTTTTTATACTCTGGACACTTAGGAGAATTAATCGCAATCAAAATCTGAAATTCTCAAAATTTAACCCATTTTGTCAAATTTGGATGAAAGAGATATGTGGTCCATAGCTCAATATTTAAAATTCACAATTTTCCCCAACTTTGACTGATCATAACTCAGCCAAATGAAGCGATATCTTAAAAAGTCATACCTTTTTTATACTCTGGACACTTAGGAGAATTAATCGCAATCAAAATCTGAAATTCTCAAAAATTTAACCCATTTTGTCAAATTTGGATGAAAGAGATATGTGGTCCATAGCTCAATATTTAAAATTCACAATTTTCCCCAACTTTGACTGATCATAACTCAGCCAAATGAAGCGATATCTTAAAAAGTCATACCTTTTTATACTCTGGACACTTAGGAGAATTAATCGCAATCAAAATCTGAAATTCTCAAAATTTAACCCATTTTGTCAAATTTGGATGAAAGAGATATGTGGTCCATAGCTCAATATTTAAAATTCACAATTTTCCCCAACTTTGACTGATCATAACTCAGCCAAATGAAGCGATATCTTAAAAAGTCATACCTTTTTATACTCTGGACACTTAGGAGAATTAATCGCAATCAAAATCTGAAATTCTCAAAATTTAACCCATTTTGTCAAATTTGGATGAAAGAGATATGTGGTCCATAGCTCAATATTTAAAATTCACAATTTTCCCCAACTTTGACTGATCATAACTCAGCCAAATGAAGCGATATCTTAAAAAGTCATACCTTTTTATACTCTGGACACTTAGGAGAATTAATCGCAATCAAAATCTGAAATTCTCAAAATTTAACCCATTTTGTCAAATTTGGATGAAAGAGATATGTGGTCCATAGCTCAATATTTAAAATTCACAATTTTCCCCAACTTTGACTGATCATAACTCAGCCAAATGAAGCGATATCTTAAAAAGTCATACCTTTTTATACTCTGGACACTTAGGAGAATTAATCGCAATCAAAATCTGAAATTCTCAAAATTTAACCCATTTTGTCAAATTTGGATGAAAGAGATATGTGGTCCATAGCTCAATATTTAAAATTCACAATTTTCCCCAACTTTGACTGATCATAACTCAGCCAAATGAAGCGATATCTTAAAAAGTCATACCTTTTTATACTCTGGACACTTAGGAGAATTAATCGCAATCAAAATCTGAAATTCTCAAAATTTAACCCATTTTGTCAAATTTGGATGAAAGAGATATGTGGTCCATAGCTCAATATTTAAAATTCACAATTTTCCCCAACTTTGACTGATCATAACTCAGCCAAATGAAGCGATATCTTAAAAAGTCATACCTTTTTATACTCTGGACACTTAGGAGAATTAATCGCAATCAAAATCTGAAATTCTCAAAATTTAACCCATTTTGTCAAATTTGGATGAAAGAGATATGTGGTCCATAGCTCAATATTTAAAATTCACAATTTTCCCCAACTTTGACTGATCATAACTCAGCCAAATGAAGCGATATCTTAAAAAGTCATACCTTTTTTATACTCTGGACACTTAGGAGAATTAATCGCAATCAAAATCTGAAATTCTCAAAATTTAACCCATTTTGTCAAATTTGGATGAAAGAGATATGTGGTCCATAGCTCAATATTTAAAATTCACAATTTTCCCCAACTTTGACTGATCATAACTCAGCCAAATGAAGCGATATCTTAAAAAGTCATACCTTTTTATACTCTGGACACTTAGGAGAATTAATCGCAATCAAAATCTGAAATTCTCAAAATTTAACCCATTTTGTCAAATTTGGATGAAAGAGATATGTGGTCCAAAGCTCAATATTTAAAATTAAAAATTTTTCCCAATTTTTAATGATCATAACTCAGCCAAATGAAGCGATATCTTAAAAAGTCATACCTTTTTTATACTCTGGACACTTAGGAGAATTAATCGCAATCAAAATCTGAAATTCTCAAAATTTAACCCATTTTGTCAAATTTGGATGAAAGAGATATGTGGTCCATAGCTCAATATTTAAAATTCACAATTTTCCCCAACTTTGACTGATCATAACTCAGCCAAATGAAGCGATATCTTAAAAAGTCATACCTTTTTTATACTCTGGACACTTAGGAGAATTAATCGCAATCAAAATCTGAAATTCTCAAAATTTAACCCATTTTGTCAAATTTGGATGAAAGAGATATGTGGTCCATAGCTCAATATTTAAAATTCACAATTTTCCCCAACTTTGACTGATCATAACTCAGCCAAATGAAGCGATATCTTAAAAAGTCATACCTTTTTTATACTCTGGACACTTAGGAGAATTAATCGCAATCAAAATCTGAAATTCTCAAAATTTAACCCATTTTGTCAAATTTGGATGAAAGAGATATGTGGTCCATAGCTCAATATTTAAAATTCACAATTTTCCCCAACTTTGACTG
>JAEIGM010000714.1:0-12118 GCA_018903735.1 Drosophila cardini
AATTATTTCATTCGTGTGGGAAAACGGGGCGTGGCAGTCCAAAAATTTTAATGACAATGCATTTATGCTGTCTCTAGCAACCTGTATACCAAAAACGGTACTCCTAAGTGCTATAGTTACTGAGATATTCGCTTAAAACATCAATTTTTTTCTAGGTGACCATAGTTTTTTACAATTTGCGGGGGCGGTAAGGGGCGTGGCAAAGATTTGAAATAAACTTGATCTGCCTGACATAAAGACGGACTTTCATTCTAAATTTGGTGGCTCTAGCTTTTGTAGTTTAAAAGATCCAGGTGTTCATACGGACAGACGGACGGACGGACAGACGGACAGACGGACAGACAGACAGACGGACAGACGGACATGGCTATATCGTCTCGGCTGTTGATGCTGATCAAGAATATATATACTTTATGGGGTCAGCCACGCCTCCTTCTGCCTGTTACGCACATTTCGCTTCAGACAAACCTAATAGACCCCTCTACTCTTTTTTAGAGTACGGGGTCTAAAAACTAAAAACAACAATGTAAGGCGGTCAATTCTGGGGCCGCCTTACACACTTTGAAACAAAACCATCAGTTTGTAATAGGGATGTAAGTCGTCGAGAAAATGGCGATATCGATATTAATTAAAATATCACAATAAATCACATATTGCGTTTGATATCGATATTATCAACAACTAAAATAAAATACGATATCGACTAAATGACCAATTACAGCGTTCAATATCATATTGCAATTATAATTACTATCGTATTGAATATCGATGTATGATTTATCATATCGTATGCATACATGTGCATGCATCGTCTGCGAGCAGAACTGTCGCTACACAAGCAACGAAAACGTTTGCGCACATGTTTATAAGTTTCTGTCTCGCTTGCACACATGCATTGACATTGCGTGCAATTGTTAACTTTGTTACGTGTCTAGCTATTTTGCTTATTGTCCGATTTGTATGCAACTTTCAGGATAGTTTGTAATACTTTGTCTCCAAACGAATTTGAAATTACAATACCGTACGATAAGTGCAAATGCCTTAAAAATGGCATTGAAGTATGAAAATTATTTCATTTGTTCCCACACGAATAACGGGGCGTGGCAGTTCAAAAATTTTAATGACAATGCATTTATGCTGTCTTAAGCAAACCTGCACACCAGAAATGGTATTTCAAAGTGCTGCAGTTACTAAGATATTTGCTTAAAACATCAATTTTTTCCTAGGTGACCAAAGTTTTTTTTCAATTTACGGGGGCGGTAAGGGGCGTGGCAAAGATTTGAAATAAACTTGATCTGCCTGACATAAAGACGGACTTTCATTCAAAATTTGGTGTCTCTAGCTTTTGTAGTTTAAAAGATCCAGGTGTTCATACGGACAGACGGACGGACGGGCAGACAGGCAGACGGACAGACGGACATTGCTATATCGTCTCGGCTGTTGATGCTGATCAAGAATATATATACTTAATGGGGTCGGCCACGCCTCCTTCTACCTGTTACGCACATTTCGCTTCAGACAAACCTAATAGACCCCTTACTCTTTTTTAGAGTACGGGGTCTACAAAAAAACAAGTAAGAAAGGCTACAGTCGAGCGAGCCGACCGTGAAAGACCCCGTATTCCTTCTAGTGCGCGTTTTCCATACAAATCACCAATTTTCGACCGATTTGTCCTATGGGAGCTATAGGCTATAGTTGTCCGATCCAAACTTGGTGAGGATAGTTATAAGAGTACCATATATATAATGTGTTAGTGTGGCTGCAATCGCTCAACTAAAACTTCATGTCTCCATACAAATCACCAATTTTCGACCGATTTGTCCTATGGGAGCTATAGGCTATAGTTGTCCGATCCAAACTTGGTGAGGAAAGTTATAATGGTACCATATACATAATGTGTGAGTTTGGTCTCTCTAGCTCTAATCGTTTTCAAGTTATGGTGATGTGAAAAAAGTTTTTTACAATTTGCGGGGGCGGTAGGGGGCGTGGCAAAGATTTGAAATAAACTTGATCTGCTCGCGAAGCATACGGACTCTTGCTCTTGTAGTTTAGAAGATCCAGGTGTTCATACAGACGGACGGACAGACGGACGGACGGACAGTCGGACAGACGGACATTGCTATATCGTCTCGGCTGTTGATGCTGATCAAGAATATATATACTTTAAGGGGTCGGAAAAGCCTCCTTCTGCCTGTTACGCACATTTCGCTTCAGACAAACTTAATAGACCCCTATACTCTTTTTTAGAGTACGGGGTCTTAAAAATGGAATGCTCTATCGCAAATAATTTTTATAAATTCGTATCGATTTAAATAATTAAGGTTAATTTTATGGTTAAGTAAGAAAATCAAATTTTGGCATGGTATGTATAATAACATGAATATTAGTTGTTATATAAATATATTCTAATCCATTTGAAGTTCAAACAGCACATCGTTCGTCTTCATCCCTGTCGACTGCAATGGAGTAAAAGCAGCTGTAATCACGTATGTAAAACTGGCTAAGCCACATCACAAATGCGTGTGTTAAAATAATAAATTATATAACAACTATTTGAAAGGAAATTGATTGAAAGTAAGAAAGATAATATACATACCTAGCTAAAATTAATCAAAAGCAAACATATATTGTATTTCGTTTTTGCAATTAAATTTATAAATCATGTATGCTTTAAAAACTTGTAATGTCGAAACCTGAATTTTGTAAAGACGGCCTTTTCTTAAAATGAGTATTAAAACCTACGAATGGTTACCTTTGTTACCTTTCGATTGTATTTTCCAAAAATCGCAATGAATTAAAATATTATGTTTAATGGGCACCTGAGATGAATATTGTTGCATTGACATTAGGGTAAAGGCATGTTACTTTAAAGTCTTTACAGGTTGGGAGGGAAAAGAAGAAGAACATCAACATCACAGTTCTTTTCTAAAGATTGTCATTCTGGCCGTTTTTCTGATCATTTTATGGTTACCTAGTTTTCCATATTCAACACTGTCTACAATTTTTATTTATGTGGCACAGCAGCTTATTAGGTGGCAAAGTACCCACCCCACTTTCCCTGAGCTTAAGTCGACCCCGTAGGCAGAGTACGCCTCCAGTCTGCTGCACACTACATGTGTTTCCATTTTACCTTCCAATGCTACCACTCTCCTTCCGTAACCACCATCCAAATTTGTATTAATTCAGAACAAACGCTTCATTATTAGGAATTGCAGGAATTCTGTTAGTTTCCGCGGATCCTGACCGTTAATGATACCGTGGGCCAAATTCTAACTAACTTGCCAGTTAGTTTCCAAATGAAATATTATTAGGATTTCTATTTGCCTTGGATTTGTAGTATTGATGGAACGTTAGTCTATACCAGGCGTTAGAGTTCTTAACTGTTCGTTTAAATTTTAGCTTACAAGTAATGAAAATGAGATTGCTCTTGATGGATCTCTCCGACAAACTCCCCTTTTCCGAGTTTATTTCTTCAAACATTGTAGTAGATTCTGTTTAAACATAGAACCCAGAATGACAAATCTTTAAATTCTCAATGCAAGAATTTTATTAAAGGATAAGTCCCAGATTTAATTCAATACCTTATCTTTTTGCGCTTATCTCTTATCGTTTTATCTTAAATATCTTTGAATAGGGCATAACAAATCTGTTTAGATAAATTACCTCTAAATTCTATATACGAAAACCTTTTTATAATCTAAAAAGTGGAATTATGGCTGTTAGACGAAGTACAGAAGACATTACTGCTGTAGTTGGCGCTGCTGACAAACCACCAGTGTCTTCAATCTGTAACAACGGAGACTTTGTGTAAGCATAAGTTTCACACATCGTGTCTGTCTACATGGTTAGGAAATAATACCATATGTCCAACATGTAAGCAGACATGCACTCCCGCTCCAAATTCGGGAAATCCACCGAGCATAAGTAAGCGTAATTCTGGACAAACGATGAGTAAGCCCCGAGGTGCATCAAACAGTAATCCTGCAGGAACTATTCCCAAATCTCGTCCAACAACCAGGGCACAACATCGAAGTTTCCAAAACAATCGTCAAGCAACTTATGACCCACCCAGAAGTGATTCAGGTAGAAGTGTTTCAGATAATTTAGAAGATCGAATTCAACGCTTGCTAGCTAGTTCCTTAGCGAGTCACAGAACGGAGATGTACGCGGCCGTTTCGGACCAGATCACTTTTACGATACGTGATTTAAATCTGGCAGGCTTTCAAAGAGAGTCGCATGAAGACTCACAGCTTGAGTGGAATAATAAGAAACCCCCCCAGAGTATCGGTAGTACGCAATGAGGATAGTCGATGTCGTCCTTCAATAGATCGGGTCAGCAACGATTCTGCTAATTATCGACCTGATCGAGTTTCAAACATTATTTCTAACTGGAAGTTGAAGTTTTCTGGTTCACCCAATGATTTGCCGATAGAAGATTTTATATATCGCAAGATTTTAACAACAATTTTGATTTGTTGTACCAGTTTGCGAATTTACTATTTTCGGGATCTGCGTTATCTTTCTTTTGGAGAGTTCATAAAACCGTTGGTCACAGGAATTGGCATGATTTATGCAAAAAGTTGCGTGAGCAATACCAGGATCAACGTACTGATCGAGACATAAAGCAGGCAATGAGACACCGTAAGCAAGGGAATAAAGAATCCTTTGACGATTTTCTAGACGCTATGCTTGCAATAGCCGATTCTCTTAGAGAACCGATGTCCGAAGATAACATTATCTTAGAGGTTAGACATAAATTAAAATCGGAGTTGAAACTGGAACTTCTTCATGTAGAGACTCCAACGTTAGCAATTTTGCGAAAAGAATGTCATCGACATGAGGATTTCTTTCGTAGTGCGCAGACAAAATTTCGTGAGACGTTCCCTAAAAGCATAACGAAGGTCGTCCACCAGGTCACGGAGCTGCAGGTTTCTGTAGAACGAGATCCTGAAGACGAAGACAATATTTGTGCTTTGCAGATAAAGACGAAATTGAAATGTTGGAATTGTGACGATTTAGGTCACGCTTACCAAGATTGTGTGAAGTCACGACGAGTATTTTGTTACGGCTGTGGGCTGTTAGATACCTACAAACCGAACTGTTCTGAGTGCAAAGCGAAAACGGAAAACTTAGTTCAGGATGTCCACCGACGTCAGAAGGGGGATATCCGGAACTAGCCTTGGATTTAGACAAATCTATTCTTTCACCAGACGTACCTATAACTTCACCAAATGTGTCGACTTCTCGTATGTTCAAACCTTGTCATGAACGCATGCGAGAGTATCAATTGCGAAGAGCTGCCATTTTTAATGCAGATGGCCTAACTCTTCGAAAGTCGCGTTTGACGATCAGAGCCCAAAAGTATTGGAATAATTTTCGCCGCTTTAAACGATATACAATATCAGCAATCGTCAATAGTCGAAACGACATTCGTCCCTTTTTACAGCTCGAAGCTTTGAATGAGCTTAATTTGGCCCTTTTAGATAGCGGAGCCAACAAAAGCGTAATCGGATTTAATTAAGCTGAAAGAATCATTTAAGATCATTCGAATTTTAAGAAGACACAAGGCGTTGTTCAAACAGCTGACGGTATAAAACAAGATGTCGCCGGTACTGTGAACATACCCATTACATACAATTCGTGAAGTAAAAATTTTGAATTTTTGATAGTTCCTTCCATTACACAAAGCGTAATTTGTGGGATGGACTTTTGGAATGCCTTTGGGATTACAATCGTACCATCTTTTTCGATTAGCGAAGTATTCGACGAGCCTAAGAACGATTCTCCTGAAGTCGATCTCGGTAGCTCAGAGATCGAGATTAAGAGCAGTAATCGAATATTTTCCCTCATCCGAACGCAATGGTCTAGGAGAGACATCTCTCGTGGAGCACAATATTCATACGGCAGGTGCAAACCCAATAAAGCAAAGGTTTTACTCCTTGTCTACGGACAAGGAAAAATTGCTCTGTGAAGAGGTTGATCGCATGATTAACATGGGTGTTATCGAAGAAGCTATAGCGTCCCCGTGGTCATCTCTAGTTACCCTAGTAGTTAAACCAGGAAAAGCCAGATTCTGCCTGGATGCACGCAAGCTCAATGCCGTCACTGTGAAGGATGCCTATCCAATGCCGATCCTAGATGGCCTTTTAAGTCGCCTACCTTCAGTTCATTGTATTTCGAAAATTGATTTAAAAGATTCTTTTTGGCAAGTACGATTTGATTCAGATTCTCGTCCCAAAACAGCTTTTAGTATTCCTAATCGGCCTCTATATCAGTTAAAGGGAATGCCTTTTGGTTTAACCAATGCACCACAGACTATGTGTCGATTGATGGATCAGGTTATTCCATACCAGCTTAAATCCCATGTATTTGTATATTTAGATGATCTATTAGTTATGTCTTCCAGTTTTGAGGAGCACTTAGAACATCTGGCTACGGTTTCAGCACGATTACGGAAAGCTGGACTTACAATAAACGTGAAGAAAAGTCAAATTGGGCTTAGCAAAGTCGATTATCTGGGATATGTTGTTGGCGAAGGTACGATACAAATCAACCCTAACAAGATTCAGGCTGTTAACGATTTCCCAGTTCCTAAAACGCGTAAGCAGCTAAGTAGATTCTTGGGAATGACTGGATGGTACCAGCGTTTTATTTCTCAGTACTCCACAGTCATATTTCCTCTTACTGAACTATTGCGAGGCAAGTCGTTCGAATGGAATGACTCAGCCCAATCAGCTTTTAAAGAAATTAAGCGCAAGTTATGCACTGCTCCATTTCTTATTGATCCGAATTATGAAAAGCCTTTCGTTATTCAATGCGATGCTTCTCCTTATGGGGTAGGAGCCGTGCTGGCACAAGTCGACGAGTCTGGATGTGAAAGACCTATTGCATACATGTCCAAGAAATTGAAAAAAGCGCAAAGGAATTACACAGTTACAGAAATAGAATGTTTAGCAGTTGTCTTAGCGATTAAAAAGTTCAGAATGTATGTAGAAGGACAATCTTTTAAAATTCTAACTGACCATGCGAGCCTGCGTTGGTTGATGAACTAGTCAGATCTTTGCGGAAGACTAGCTCGATGGGCATTTAAGTTGCGGGGTTTCACTTTTACTATAGAGCATCGAAAAGGAAGCGAAAATGTCGTGGCAGATGGGCTTTCGAGATCGTTCGATGAAGTTGACGAAGTTGCGGTTCTAGATTAGAAATTGTTCACAGAAATTGATCTTGAATCAGAAGCATTTAACTCCCCTGATTATAGAAAACTCAGAGAGAGTTATCAGTCCGCTGCTTTACCAGACTTTAAAATAGTCGATCAATTTATTTATCGTCGTTGTAATTTTGGATGTCATGAAGGTTGGAAATTGCATCTTCCAGACGAATTACATCAGGCTGTCATCAAAGCTGCGCATGATCAACCAACTTCTAGTCACTGTTGCGCTTCTAAATGTCTTGAAAGAATCAGACGGAACTTTTACTGGCTAAAGGTGGTAGTAGATGTACGAAACTACATTAATAATTGTGACATCTGCAAAACAACAAAGTATTCAACTGTTACGTTAAAACCACCAATGGGAAAACAAATCACAATTGACCGACCGTTTCAAAGATTGATTTTATTGGTCCATTTCCTCGCTCCAAGCAAGGTATTATAGGTATTTTTATTATGCTTGACCATTTTTCAAAATTTACTTTTCTTAAAGCAGTTAAGAAGTTTAATTCTCAGGTCGTTATAAATTATCTTAAAGATGATATTATCACTTGCTTTGGAGTTCCAGAAATAATAGTTAGTGATAATGGCACTCAGTTTAAAAGCCATGAATTTACTAACTTTATTTCGAAATATGGGATAGTACACATATGTACAGGAGCATATGCTCCCCAGTTTAACGCTGCCGAAAGAGTCAATCGTTCAATAAATGCTGCTTTAAGAGCCTAAATTCGTAGGGATCATCGTTTATGGGATATTTTTCTACCGAGTATAAATTGTGCTTTGAGAAATTCCTTACATCAGTCCATCGGAATGTCGCCATATTTCGTAGGCTTTGGACAACACATGATAACACATGGAAATGAATATAAATTATTAAGAAATTTGAAATTGCTCAGACATGATACCGAAGGTTTAAGCAGAACCGATGAATTCCAGAAAATCCGTGCCGATATTAGAAAACATCTTAAAATCGCGTATGACATGAATCTTAGTTCGTACAACTTGCGATCCAAGCCACGATCTTTTGAGATTGGGCAAAAAGTGGTCAAACGTAATTTTGCTTTAAGCAATGCTGCGACAAATTTTAATGCTAAATTAGCACCTATCGGTACAGAATTAAAAAAAAATATGGAAATTCATTATACTTGTTGGAAGACTTAAACGGAAAAGAATTAGGAACATTTCATCCTAAAGATATTTGGTAAATATTTTATCCTTTTTCAGCTTTTATCTTTGCCGTCCAGACCAAGATCAAAACTGTGGTGTAGGGGTGCGCCCTAACATATGAAACACACAAAAGTTATATTTAGACCCCGTACTCTAAAAAAGAGTATAGGGGTCTATTAGGTTTGTCTGAAGCGAAATATGCGTAACAGGCAGAAGGGGGCGTGGCCGACCAAATAAAGTATATATATTCTTGATCAGCATCAACAGCCGAGACGATATAGCGATGTCCGTCTGTCCGTCTGTCTGTCTGGCCGTCTGTCCGTATGTCCGTCCGTCTGTATGATCACCTGGATCTTTTAAACTACAAGATCTAGAGCCACCAAATTTGGAATGAAAGTCCGTCTGCTTCGCGAGCAGATCAAGTTTATTGTAAAAAACTATTTTCACATCACCATAACTTGAAAACGACTAAAGCTAGAGAGATTAAAAGATCCAAGTGATCATACAGACGGACGGACAGACGAACAGACAGACAGACGGACAGACGGACATTGCTATATCGTCTCGGCTGTTGATGCTGATCAAGAATATATATACTTTATGGGGTCGGAAAAGCCTCCTTCTCCCTGTTACGCACATATCGCTTCAGACAAACTTAATAGACCCCTATACTCTTTTTTAGAGTACGGGGTCTAACAAGAAAGAAAGGCTACCGTCGAGCGAGCCGACTGTAAAAGACCCCGTACTCCTTCAACTGCGCGTTTTCCCACACAAACCAACAATCTTCGACCGATTAGTCCTATGCTAGTTATAGACTATAGTTGTCCGATCCTGACCAAACTTTGTGAGGACATTAACAATGGCATCATACACATAATGTGTTAGTTTGGTTGCAATCGCTCAACTAAAACTTTATGTCTCCATACAAATCACCCATTTTCGACCGATTTGTCCTATGCGAGCTATAGGCTATAGTTGTCCGATCCGAAACAAATTTAGTGAGGATAGTTAGATAGCTACCATACACATAATGTGTGAATTTGGTCTCCCTAGCTTTAGTCGTTTTCAAGTTATGGTGATGTGAAAATAGTGTTTTACAATTTGCGGGGTCGGTAAGGGGCGTGGCAAAGATTTGAAATAAACATGATCTGCTCGCGAAGCAGACGGCCTTTCATTCCATATTTGGTGGCTCTAGCTTTTGTAGTTTAAAAGATCCAGGTGATCATACAGACGGACGGACAGACGAACAGACAGGCAGACGGACAGACGGACATTGTTATATCGTCTCGGCTGTTGATGCTGATCAAGAATATATATACTTTATGGGGTCGGAAAAGCCTCCTTCTCCCTGTTACGCACATATCGCTTCAGACAAACTTAATAGACCCCTATACTCTTTTTTAGAGTACGGGGTCTAACAAGAAAGAAAGGCTACAGTCGAGCGAGCCGACTGTAAAAGACCCCGTACTCCTTCAAGTGCGCGTTTTCCCACACAAATCAACAATCTTCGACCGATTAGTCCTGTGCTAGTTATAGACTATAGTTGTCCGATCCTGACCAAACTTGGTGAGGACATTAACAATGGCATCATACACATAATGTGTTAGTTTGGTTGCAATCGCTCAACTAAAACTTCATGTCTCCATACAAATCACCAATTTTCGACCGATTTGTCCTATGGGAGCTATAGGCTATAGTTGTCCGATCCGGATCAAACGTAATGAGGATAGTTATAATGGTACCATACACATAATGTGTGAATTTGGTCTCCCTAGCTTTAGTCGTTTTCAAGTTATGGTCATGTGAAAATAGTGTTTTACAATTTGCTGGGGCGGTAGGAGGCGTGGCAAAGATTTGAAATAAACTTGATCTGCTCGCGAAGCAGACGGACTTTCATTCCAAATTTGGTGGCTCTAGCTCTTGTAGTTTAGAAGATCCAGGTGTTTATACAGACGGACGGACGGACGGACAGACGGCCAGACAGACAGACGGACAGACGGACATCGCTATATCGTCTCGGCTGTTGATGCTGATCAAGAATATATATACTTTTTTTGGTCGGCCACGCCCCCTTCTGCCTGTTACGCATATTTCGCTTCAGACAAACTTAATAGACCCCTATACTCTTTTTTAGAGTACGGGGTCTTAAAAATGGAATGCTCTATCGCAAATGATTTTTATAAACTTCGTATCGATTTAAATAATATAAGGTTAATTTTATGGTTATAGACTAAGGCGACAAATCAAATTTTGGGACATGGTATGGTATAATAACATGAATGTATTAGTTTGGTTGTTAATAAATATATTCTCAATCCAATTTGAAGTCCAAACAGGCACAGTCGTTCGTCTTCATCCTTGTCGAATCTGCAATGGAGTACACAAAGCGAGCTGTAATCACGTATGTAAAACTGGCTAAGCCCCATACAAATGAGTGATTTTAAAATATTAACCAAGGGAGCTTTAGGCTACAGTCGAACGAGCCGACTAGTAAAAGGGCCCCGTACACCTACTGTGTGCGAGTTTTCCCCTAGCTTAATCAACAATTTTCGACCGTTATTCCTATGCTAGCTATAGACTATGTTGAAGCGTAGATTAAGTTAGATTTAAGAAATAAACTTGATTGAATTTGTAGTTTAAGTAGATTTCAAACAAATTGATGTCATAGCATAAGTAGCTTAAGATGCAGGTGAAATTTCTCTTATACTAAGGTTGGCGGAAGAGCTCTGCGCAAATGTAAGCACAGCAGACATATTTCAGTTTCGGTTTTCGTTGCCGTATCAGATATATATATTTAATGGGGGGGGGGTCGCTTTGCGTTAGCCACCGAATCCCTTTCCGTCAACTTATGACCCCTATACTCTTTTTAGTACGGGGTCTTAAAATGAATTGTCGAATAATTTTATGAATTGGTATCGAGTAAATATATTTTTGTTTTATTATTTTGTAAATGTATTTAATCGATTTTTCATTGGCGCCCGAGCACCGGGACTTCGGTTACGGTCGTGGTTTTAACAGTTTAAACATTTTGTCAAGGCTTGGTGGCTGCGCGTATTTCGTGGTCGGTTCCCTAATTTTTTTATATATAGCGTTGCTGCTGGTGCTGCTGCTGTTCGCCGCTGGACTTGGAGTTTGAAGACTTTGCCGGTGCTTGTGATGTTGATGATTGAGGAAATGAGCGACACATCCGACGACCAGGTAACAGTGCCCAAACGAGTCAGTGCATAAAAATCAGTGCAGTGATATGTAATCACATACATACATATTTGTATGAAGTTGCGCTCTAGAAAATTACAAAAAATAACCTAAATTGCTGGCACAAGTGACATTTCGTTTCGGCACTGAATTAATAATTTTTTTGTTGTAGTGAATATTTGAAGCAAAACTGCAAACAGCAATAATAAATACACTAAACCATATTCGTGCATTATTTATTCATTTATTTATTGAATTCGCAACATTTGATCTGTGTAATACAAACATACATACAAACATACATACAAACATACATACATATGTGCATTTGCCGTTCTCTTGCATTCCGCTATTCGTTCATCTGCTGAATTCGGTGGTGGTTTTTGACCCTTGTGTTGCTAGGCACGCGAACATACATACATACGGACATACAAATGTGCACTTGCCGTTCTTTCGCATTCCGCTATTCGCTCATCCGTTGAATTTGGTGGTGGTTTCTTTTTGTTTGTTAAGCGCGCGCTTAACACACATACATACGATCAGTTG
>JAEIGM010000413.1:0-30164 GCA_018903735.1 Drosophila cardini
ACCCATCTGGTCGGTCCTCGGTCTATAATGGTGTCTTAAGTGGATCTTGCAATCTTCCCAGTTAGCCGGTGGGTTAATGTTTAACACAGTTGTAGCCTGACCTTGAATCTTTGTGTTGAATATGACTGTGAAAACCTGTCCATCGTCGTCGTACTCCTCCATGATTTGGTCCACTGTAGAGATGAAGCCATGTAATGTTCCTTCCTGTCCACTAAAAACTGGTAAGTATCTCGTTTTCTTTTCTATACAATTCCTCTGGGTTGTCACTGGGTTTCTGCTCTCTCCAAGCTTGACTTTCCCCATGCTTCGTTAATTTGTTGTTTGCACAAAAATTTTCGATCTGTGGCTACTTGAGTACCGGCTGCGCCAATTGTGTATTAAAGCGTTTTTAGACCCCGTACTCTAAACAAGAGTAGAGGGGTCTATTAAGTTTGTCTGAAGCGAAATGTGCGTAACAGGCAGAAGGAGGCGTGGCCGACCCCATAAAGTATATATATTCTTGATCAGCATCAACAGCCTAGACGATATAGCAATGTCCGTCTGTCCGTCTGGCTGTCTGTCTGTCTGTCTGTCTGTCCGTCCGTATGAACACCTGGATCTTCTAAACTACAAAAGCTAGAGCTTCCAAATTTGGAATGAAAGTCCGTCTATATGTCAGGCCGGTTAAGTTTATTTCAAATTTTTGTCACGCCCCCAACCGCCCACGCAAATTGTAAAAAACTTTTTTCACATCACCATAACTTGAAAACGATTAAAGCTAGAGAGACCAAATTCACACTTTATGTGTATGGTACCAATATAACTATCCTCACCAAGTTTGGTCCGGATCGGACAACTATAGCCTATAGCTTCCATAGGACAAATCGGTCGAAAATTGGTCATTTGTATGGAGACATGATGTTTTAGTTGAGCGATTGCAACCAAACTAACACATTATATTTATAGTAGCATTATAACTATCCTCACCAAGTTTGGTCCGGATCGGACAACTATAGCCTATGGCTCCCATAGAACAAATCGGTCGAAAATTGGTGATTTGTATGGAGACATTAATTTTTAATCGAGCGATTGAGACCAAACTAACACATTATGTGTATGATGCCATTGTTACTGTCCTCACCAAGTTTGGTCCGAATCGGACAACTATAGCTTATAGCTTCCATAGGACAAATCGGTCGAAAATTCGTGATTTGTTTGGAGACACGAAGTTTTAGTTGAGCGATTGCAACCAAACCAACACATTATATATATAGTACCATTATAACCATCCTCACCAAGTTTGGTCCGGATCGGACAACTAAAGCCTATAGCTCCCATAGGACAAATCGGTCGAAAATTGGTGATTTGTATGGAGACATGAATTTTTAATCGAGCGATTGAGACCAAACTAGCACATTATGTGTATGATGCCATTGTTACTGTCCTCACCAAGTTTGGTCCGAATCGGACAACTATAGCCTATAGCTCCCATAGGACAAATCGGTCGAAAATTGGTGATTTGTATGGAGACATGAAGTTTTAGTTGAGCGATTGCAACCAAACTAGCACATTATGTGTATGATGCCATTGTTACTGTCCTCACCAAGTTTGGTCCTGATCGGACAGCTGTAGTCTATAACTCCCATAGGACTAATCGGTCGAGGATTGTTGATTTGTATGGAAAAACGCGCACTAGAAGGAGTACGGGGTCTTTTACAGTCGGCTCGCTCGACTGTAGCCTTTCTTACTTGTTATTTAAGTGAAATACATGTAAGTTATTTGAGTGTAAAAATACAACTAATTTCTTATACAACTATTGGTGCCGGTTCAATCTCTGTTGTCGTCGTATTTAATTCTAGGTGTTTACATTATGCAGCGAGAGCTGCGCCTAAGTGTTTATGTTTACATTTTGTAGTGTGGGCTATGCTGGGCTATTGTACATTGTGTTTACATTTATCTTCAATAGAGTTAAGGGCTGTCAACTATTCTTTTTACGCCTTTGGCTAATGGAATGCATAACTGTCAAATATTCTTACGACACTTTTGGTGTCTGGTATTTTTACATTAAATCGGACTGTAAGCCTTTTAATTCAGCTGAAAGTCTGGGATGGGATGCTAAAGGCATAACTCGTACGAAGCGCGCATCTCTACTACCTAGACCACGCTTCTTATTATACTCTCTGCAAGCGAGAGTATATTGGGTTTGTGAAAAGTATGTAACAGGCAGAAGGAGGCGTGGCAGACCCCATAAAGTATATATATTCTTGATGAGCATCACAAGCCGAGTCGATATGGCCATGTCCGTTTGTCCGTCTGTCTGTCTGTCCGTCTGTCTGTCAGTCCGTATGAACAAACAGATTTCAGAGATGGTAGAAACTACAAGTTTGAATTTGGTCAGTATCGACTCGATATTAAGTCAGTCAATACAAGAATCTTTTTTGTTCGATGCCACGCCCCGTTCGCCCACAATGAGCAATAAACTATAAACACCACGAAAAAATTGGTGTTTTAGGCGAATATCTCAGTAACTATGCCACTTAGGAATACCAATTTCGGTAGGGAGGTTTCTAGAGGCGCCATAATTGCGCTGTCATTAAAAATTTTGGACTGCCACGCCCCCTTTTCTCACAACAAATAAAATACTTTTGAAACTTCAATGCCAATTTTGTGGCATATGTTCTTATCGTACAGTATTATTATTTCACATTCATTTGAAGACAAAATATATTAAACTATCCTGAAAGTTGCATCTAAATCGGACAATAAACAAAAGAGCTAGACATGTAAGAAAGTTAATAATTGAACACAATATCAATGCATGTGTGCAAGCGAGACAGAAACATACAAACATGTATATGTATGTGTACACACATACTTACGTGCGTGCATACATATAATGTCAAATGCGTATTTGCATACATACAAACAGATGTTTTTGTTTCAACGTATTTAAATGAAAGTATTATTAACTGGTGTCCGAGTATACCGACTTTATTTAAATGATCGGGAGTAAAATGCAGAGAGTATTCTACTATCGGGCGTGGTCGACTGTACTTTTCTTTCTTGTTGAAGTTGCAGTAGCTAAACGTAGAGTTAAATCTTTTATTCCAAGCAAGTGTAAACAAACCATTTATTCATAAAATTCAGCATTTTTGATTAATTTGTTTTTAGACCCCGAACTCTAAAAAAGAGTAGAGGGGTCTATTAAGTTTGTCTGAAGCGAAATGTGCGTAACAGGCAGAAGGAGGCGTGGCCGACCCCATAAAGTATATATATTCTTGATCAGCATCAACAGCCGAGTCGATATAGCAATGTCCGTCTGTCCGTCTGTCTGTCTGTCTGTCTGTCTGTCTGTCCGTCCATATGAACACCTGGATCTTCTAAACTACAAGAGCTAGAGCAGCCAAATTTGGAATGAAAGTCAGTCTATATGTCAGGCAGGTTAAGTTTATTTCAAATTTTTGCCACGCCCCCTACCGCCCCCGCAAATTGTAAAAGACAATTTTCACATGACCATCACTTGAAAACGACTAGAGCTAGAGAGACCAAATTCACACATTATGTGTATGGTACCATTATAACTATCCTCACCAAGTTTGATCCGGATCGGACAACTATAGCCTATAGCTCCAATAGGACAAATCGGTCGAAAATTGGTGATTTGTATGGAGACATGAAGTTTTAGTTGAGTTTGAGTATAGCGATGTCCGTCTGTCCGTTTGTCTGTCTGTCTGTCTGCCGTCCGTATGAACACCTGGATCTTCTAAACTACAAGAGCTAGAGCAGCCAAATTTGGAATGAAAGTCAGTCTATATGTCAGGCAAGTTAAGTTTATTTCAAATTTTTGCCACGCCCCCTACCGCCCCCGCAAATTGTAAAAAACAATTTTCACATGACCATAACTTGAAAACGACTAGAGCTAGAGAGACCAAATTCACACATTATGTGTATGGTACCAATATAACTATCCTCACCAAGTTTGATTGGGATCGGACAACTATAGCCTATAGCTCCCATAGGACAAACCGGTCAAAAATAAAAAAATTGTATGAAGACATGTAGTGTTGGTTGAGCGATCGCAACCAAACTCACAAAGGATGTTTGTATTATTATTAAAAATATCCTCACCAAATTTGGTCCAAATCGGACAACAACAACATATAAAACAAATTAATCAAAAATGCTGAATTTTATGAATAAATTGTTTGTTTACGCTTGCTTGCAATAAAAGATTTAACTCTACGTTTAGCTACTGCAACTTTAATAAGGAGCGTAGTCTAGGTAGTAGAGACGCGAGCTTCGTACGTGTTTGTTAGACCGGGATCCCGGGTTCGAATCTAGTCAGTAAAATATGTTTTTTGTTTACTTTTTAAATTTTAATTATTTACATAAACTTCAAAGCGGAGTGTGGTCTAAGTAGTAAAGATGCCTGTTCTAATTCTTCGCACTTGTATGTTAGCCCGGGATCATGTGTTCGAGCGCCGTCAGGGACATTTTATTAATTTTTGTTATATAACAAAATAACAAAAAAAATATTATATGTAAACGCAGATAGTCGAGCACTTTCAAGAGAGGGGCGTGGTGCAGCTGTTAGGGCTCTGACGCGTGTGCGTGAAGTCCCAGGTTCGAGTCCCGTCAGTGAATAATTTTAATTATTATTTTTTTTTATTTCAATTTAAATTTAAAATAATAATTTAGAATTGTAAAATAATTATTTCAAATTGTAAGACATGGCTTATTTTTAAAATAAGCCAAGTAAGGGAAATTGTGCATTTAATTGTGTATATATTTACATACATTTGTATATAAATATGTATGTATACAAAATGTGAATCACTCCCCTTTTCTTTTTTTTTTGTATGGAAAATGCGCACTTCTGTGAGTACGGGGTCTTTTACAGTCGGCTCGCTCGACTGTAGCCTTTATTAATTGTATATGTTGTTGTTGTCCGATTTGGACCAAATTTGGCGAGGATACTTTTGATAATTATACACACAAACATTACATGTCTTCATACAAATTTTTTATTTTTGACCGATTTGTCCTATGGGAGCTATAGGCTATAGTTGTCTGATCCGGATCAAAGTTGCTGAGGATAGTTATATCGGTACCATACACATAATGTGTGAATTTGGTCTTTCTAGCTCTTTTTAGACCCCGTACTCTAAAAAAGAGTATAGGGGTCTATTAAGTTTGTCTGAAGCGAAATGTGCGTAACAGGCAGAAGGAGGCGTGGCCGACCCCATAAAGTATTTATATATATATATATATTTCTATATATATATATTCTTGATCAGCATCAACAGCCGAGACGATATAGCGATGTCCGTCTGTCTGTCCGTCTGTCCGTCCGTCCGTCTGTCCGTCCGTCTGTATGAACACCTGGATCTTCTAAACTACAAGAGCTAGAGCCACCAAATTTGGAAAGATAGTCCGTCTGCTTCGCGAGCACATGAAGTTTATTTCAAATCTTTGCCACGCCCCCTAACGCCCCCGAAAATTGTAAAAAACTTTTTCACATAACCATAACTTAAAAACGAAAAGAGCTAGAGAGACCAAATTCACACATTATGTGTATGGTACCATTAAAACTATCCTTACCAAGTTTGGTCCGAATCGGACAACTATAGCCTATAGCTCCCATAGGACGAATCGGTCGAAAATTGGTGATTTATATGGAGACATGAAGTTTTAGTTGAGCGATTGCAGCCAAACTAACACATTATATATATGGTACCATTAAAACTATCCTTACCAAGTTTGGTCCGGATCGAACAACTACAGCCTATAGCTCCCATAGGACAAATCGGTCGAAAATTGGTGATTTGTATGGAGACAAGAAATTTTAGTTGAGCGATTGCAAGCAAACTAACACATTGTGTGTATGGTACCATTATAACTATCCTCACCAAGTTTGGTCCGGATCGGACAACTAAAGCCTATAACTAGCATAGGACTAATCGGTCGAAGATTGTTGATTTGTATGGGAAAATGCGCACTAGAAGGAGTACGGGGTCTTTTACAGTCGGCTCGCTCGACTGTAGCCTTTCTTACTTGTTTTAAATAAACGTGCACTGCGTACACTACAGATGGACTTTCATTCCAAATTTGGTGGCTCTAGCTCTTGTAGTTTAGAAGATCCAGGTGTTCATACAGACGGACGGACAGACGGAAATTGCTATATCGTCTAGGCTGTTGATGCTGATCAAGAATATATATCCTTTATGGGGTCGGCCACGCGTCCTTCTGCCTGTTACGCACAATTCAGACAAACTTAATAGACCGCTATACTCTTTTTTAGAGTACGGGGTCTAATAAAGATCAAAGCTTGAAATGTGAGGATTCAAAAATAAGGTCTTAAATCGCCTAAGACCTCTAGAAACGCCAAAAAATGCAAAAGAAAAAAAATTAATGAAAAGTTTGAAATTGACGAATTCATAAAACGCCAGAAAATGCAAAAAAAATAACAAGAAAGAAAAGAACAGTCGAGCACGCCCGACCGTAGAACACTCTCTGCATTTTATTTCCGATTAAAAAAATAAAATCGGTATCCAAGTATATCAATTGATACTTGCAATAAAACACGTTGAAACAAAAACATCTGATTGTATGTATACACATGCATACACACTTAACATTTTATGTATGCACGCACATATGTATGTGTGTATATGTAATACATACACAATTGATTGGCACAACCAGCATTCGCGGGCAGCGCTGGCGCTAGAAACCAGCGAAACGTTCGCTGACATGTTTGTATGTTTCTGTCTCGCTTGCACACATGCAGTGACATGGCGTTTAATTATAAACTTTGTTACGTGTCTAGCTCTTTTGTTTATAGTCCGATTTATATGCAAGTTTTAGGATAGTTTGAAATACTTTGTCTTCAAACGAATGTGAAATAACAATACTGTACGACAAGAACATATGCCTTAAAATCGGGATCGAAGTTTGAAAGTTTTTTAATTTCTTGTGGGAACAGGGGGCGTGGCAGTCCAAAATTTTTAATAACGATGCATTTATGACGTCTCAAGGAACCTACATACTAAAATTGGTGTTCCTAAGTATGTCTAGTTTTTTGCTCATTGTGGGCGAATGGGGCGTGGCATCGAAAAAAAAAGATTTTTGTATTGACTGACTTAATATCGAGTCGATTGTGACTAAACTCAAATTTGTTATTACCTCTGAAATCTGTTTGTTCATACGGACAGACAGACAGACAGACAGACCGACAGACAAACAGACGGACAGAGTGACGGACAGACGGACATTGATATATCGTCTCGGCTGTTAATACTGATCAAGAATATATATACTTTATGGGGTCGAAAAAGCCTCCTTCTACCTGTTACCCACATTTCGCTTCAGACAAACTTTATAGACCCCTATATTCTTTTTTAGAGTACGTGGTCTAAATATTTTATTGCAAGCAAGTGTAAACACACAACTTATTTATAAAATTCAGTATTTTTGATTAATTTGTTTTATATGTTGTTATTGTCCGATTTGGACCAAATATGGTGAGGACATTACATGTCTTCAGACAAATTTTTTGTTTTTGACCTATTTGTCCTATGGAAGCTATAGGCTATAGTTGTCCGATCCGGATCAAAGTTTGTGAGGATAGTTATATTGGTACTTTACACATAATGTGTGAATTTGGTCTTTCTAGCTCTAGTCGTTCTCAAGTTGTGGTGATGTGAAAACAGTTTTTTACAATTTGCGGGACCGGTGGGGGGGCGTGGGTTCCTATGGGAGTTATAGACTTAAGTTGTCCGATCAGGACCAAACTTGGTGAGGACAGTAACAATGGCATCATACACATAATGTGTTAGTTTGGTTGCAATCGCTCAACTAAAACTTCATGTCTCCATACAAATCACCAGTTTTCGACCGATTTGTGCTATGGGAGCTATATGGGAGCGAAATGTGCGTAACAGGCAGAAGGAGACTTTTCCGAACCCATATAGTATATTTATTCTTGATCAGCATCAACAGCCGAGACGATATAGCCATGTCCGTCTGTCTGTCTGTCCGTCCGTCTGTACGATCACCTGGATCTTTTAAACTACAAGAGCTAGAGCCACCAAATTTGGAATGAAAGTCCGTCTGCTTGGCGAGCAGATCAAATTTGTTTCAATTTTGGTCCAAATCGGACAACAACAACATCCAAAACAAGTAAGAAAGGCTACAGTCGAGCGAGCCGACAGTAAAAGACCCCATACTCACAGAAGTGCGCATTTTCCTTACGAAAAAGAAGGAAAAGCGGAGTGATTCAAATTTTGTATACATACATATTTATATGCAAATGTATGTAAATATATACACAGTTAAATGCACAATTTCCTTACTTGGCTTATTTTAAAAAAAGTCGTGTTTTACAATTTGAAATTAAATTTAAGTTGAAATAATAAACAAGAAAGTAAGATAATCTTCGGCTCGCCGAAGATTTAATACCCTTGCAGTCAGGCATGTTCCGTTCATTGGATTCAGTTACCAGTAGTTCCTATGGATGCTGTATAATAAAGTAGTCCGATTTGGATGAAATTTGGTCAGTTTGGTGGACAGCTTTAGTTGCAAAACATATGAACACATTTATGTAGCATTTAACGGGTGCCTTGTTGCGACTTTCTGGCTTGTAGAAAAGTGGCCCGCAGAAATCTACATCGGCTATGTCAAATGCTCTTATTTCAACAAATCGCTCCTTTGGCAAGTCTGCCATTATATGTTCAGTTAATTTGGCTTATTTCGAAAGCATCGGACGCATTTCTTCACTTACATACACCAATGGCCAATCGGCCAGTATTGAAGTCGAATCGTGGCCAACAGTGCTCTTGGGCCAGCATGGGGATTGCGTTCATGGCCATTAGTGATAATGGCACAACTAATCGGATGCTGTCTGGGCAATATTATGGGATGCCGAGCCTTATGTGGCAGAGTCGACTCTTCGAGACGTCCACCAGCTCGCAGGATTCCAAGATTATTCAGAAACGGATTTAACGAGGAGACTGGACTTGAACGTCTAACCATGCCTTTCTGCTGCACATCCTTTATATCTTCCTGAAGAGCCCTCTTCTGAATTTATCTGAGAAGTATCAAGGTGCCAAAGCGTATGTCTGACACTACAAGACCAGCATGCCGAATTCGATGACTGAACTTGTAGATAAAACCAAATACACGTTGCAAAGCAGGAAATGAATTCAAGTATTTGCATTTAAAGATGACGTCAAACTCAAGATCCTTGACTAAGAGTATTTTTCGTCGTGCTTCTAAGGTCGGCTTTTAGAGAAGGCAAGATGCAGGCCAGAGCGTCGTCCGGCCAATTAGGAATTCGGGACCACAGAAACAAAGTGTAGACGAACTGAGCTCAGTTGAAGTACCTCCTCTAGAAATTATGTCAGCGGGATTAACAGTCGTTGGAACATAATGCCATTGAAACCCTGCAGTGAGTTCCTGGATAGCGGCTATGCAATTTGTGACGAAAATATCCATGACAGAGTTATGGACGAATCCGACCAACAGTGGAATGATCCTGTAAATAGCTTCATTTGGCAGATATCTACCATTAGTTGTGACAGTAAAAGTGCTCCACATAGCTCAAGTTTGGGTACGGTGAGAACTTTTACTCCTTTACTTTTACTTTAGAAGATGCGACTCCGGATGCTCTCCCTTCGATACCACATATATGCAGGCTCCATATGCTGAGAGCCTTGCATCACAAAAGCCATGAACTTCGACGTCGGCGATCGGATTTAACACCAGACTGGGAAATTACGAGAGCTTAACATTAGTAAATGTAATAAGGAGATCTTCCCAAGCCGTATTCAATGCGGCCGGAAGACTTTCGTCCCAGTTTAAGTTTTCCTTCCAAAGAAGTTAAAGGAATATTTTTGCATTGAAAATGACAGGTCCAATTAATCCCAGTGGATCGTAAAAGCGTGCAATTGTTGAAAGCACAGATCTTTTGCAATGCTTACACGACGGCTCGAAAGAGTCCAGGGAAAACAGTAGCCTGTCGGTTGAGGGATTCCATGCAAGACCAAGCGTTTTCGTTATGTCGCTTCCATCGCTGAATTTCACGAATGACTCCTTGTCTCCAACACTTCTGCATGGCTCGAGCACAATTTTCGGAGCTTGAAGCAACCTTCTGTAATCCTTCTGTTTAAGGTAATACTTGCATTGCCTCCTTCACCGAAGCACCACCAGATATAAGATCATCCACATAAAAATCTCTGAGAACAGTTTAAGAACCGACTGGAAATGAAGATTGCTCATCCAGTGCTAACTGTTGCATTGTTCCAGCGCCAAGAAAGGAGGCTGGCTTTGTGCCATAAGTAACGGTGTCTAATTTAAAGACGTTTATTTCAGATTGCGGAGAGTCTCGCCACAAGATGCATTGTAGGTAAGTGTCTGGGTCCTCGACCCTGACCCAACGGCACATTTTGCTGATGTCACCAGTATGTGCAACAGGAAATGTGCGAAATTGTAGCAAAATGTTGAATAATTTGGGCTGAATGACAGGCCCAGCCATTAATACCTCATTCAGCGACCATCCAGTAGTACTTGCCGCTGATCCATCAAATACGACGCGCAGCTTCGTAGTGGTGCTCTCTGCTTTCAGCACGCAGTGATGAGGTAGAAAATACTTACAAGCTTTCAGAGACTCTGGGGGCACTAAAGTCATATGCCCAAGTTCTATTTATTTCTTGATAAAAGCTCGGTACTGCGCATTGATTTGAGGATTTCGTTGTAGTTTTCTCTCCAATGATAAAAATCTTCGAAACGCCTGCTCTTAGAAATCTCCCAATCGATCGATGGAGCCGACGGAGAGTTTTTACAAAATGGGCCTCGCAATCGATCTCTGCTTTGGTCATCTTGGCCAGACAATCCGGAACACTTTCAACCTCCCAAAATCGGCGAATCAAATCATCTGTTGCATTATCAGACGACACATGCCTGACCATAAAACAAGCTAGCTCCAATCAATATGTCTATGCGCTGCGGCCTGTAGAACAGAGGATCAGCAAGTCTAATGTTGTTTGGGATGCTCCAGTTGTCGACATCCAATTTGGAACTCGGAAGCTTGTTAGCTATGACTGGGGCTACAATTGCAGTAATTGTTGTCGAGTAGTCTGATGATTGCGACTGCAGCTCTAAGGTTACAGTACATCCATCCGTAGTAAAGGGAGTGTCTCCAAGGCCAGCCACAGCTGCTTGACACCGAGTTTCCTTTAACTGGAGTTGTTGCGCAAATCGAGTAGTAACTAAGTGCAGCTGCGATCCTGCATCCAAAACTGCACGACATGGAACTAAAATGCCAGCGCGATTCTTTACCAGCACAACTGCAGTGGCCAATAGCACGTCATTTTGAAGGTTATGTGCGACAAGAGAAGAGGAAGAGGTGACGGTCTCAGCAGCAGCATCCGGAGGATAAGGAGTAGTTGCTGGTGTCGAAGAGCCTATATGTAGCAAAAAGTGATGTTTAGATCCACATGAACGACATCTTCCAGAGTTGAACGATCGTAATAGATGTCCCCTTTTTAGGCAGTTTAGGCATAGATGCA
The DNA here is from genome assembly GCA_018903735.1 of Drosophila cardini. Lineage (NCBI taxonomy): Eukaryota > Metazoa > Arthropoda > Insecta > Diptera > Drosophilidae > Drosophila > Drosophila cardini. The sequence goes on from JAEIGM010000413.1 coordinate 11,547, forward strand.
ATCGCTTTGCTTCCTTTAAGCATAGCGCAGGAGACAGATTACTGAAGGGACTGCACTGATATATACCATGACCATGGCTGTCACAAAACACACAAGCTGCATTGCTGGAACTTGTGGCAACGAGAGCTGATCTATTTTGATTGACCTTCTTACTTTTTCCCAACTGAGATCAGGGCGCATAAATGGCCAAAGCATAATCTACACTCTCTAGCGTTTTGCAACGACGCTCCAAGAACGCTGCGAACTGATTCCAGGATGGAATGACATTTGAAGTGTTAGACTCTTCCAATTTCTCCTCCCAACTTGCCTGAGAAGCGGAATCCAATTTTTGGAGTAGCGCCTGCGTCATAATACACTCGGCAATCCGCTCCATGCTTCCCAAGCTTGTAAGAGCTCTCATATGAGCATTCACCTTGTCTGAAAATTCGCGCAATTCTCCAGCAGAACCATTTATCAAGTCTTTTAAAGCTCATAAGCTCAACAATATGAGCTTGTAGTACCAAGCGTGGGTTATCAAACCTTTTGCGAAGCAACTAGAAAGCTTTGACATAATTTGCATCCGAAATCTCCAATGAACGAATTGTACCAAGAGCAGAATCCTTTAAACAAAGCCGCAAATGCTGCAACTTCTCGATATTAGTAAGATCCGGATGATTGCCGATTACTGTTGAGAACATTGAGTAAAAGTCTGCCCACTCTGTGTAACCAACGGAGAAGGTAGGCAGTTTGATACTCGGCAAGGCTGAGAAACCTCTTGGCTTGTTTGGCATTACCGCCGTTGCTCCATCATGTACAAAGGTAGAGCAATGCGGATGGGAAATGTTGCGCTTGGCGACTTCAGATCGGACTGATGTCTCCAGTATTGTTGAAAGGCCATCAAACGACAATCGCAACTCACTGCCCATCTCATTGAAATCCAGCTCCTCTAGACTAATTTGAGTTCGCTCGAGAAAAGTTGACAAAACAATTTCATCCAATGCAGCAAGAGGCGCTTGGTTTATGTTGGTTTGCAAGGCCTGCAGATGCTTGTAAATCGAAGCTGCCTTATGCTTCAAAAAGGATCACCCTGTCTACTGGCTGAATGTTTGCCTCATCTTGTGCATTTGCCATAGTTAAACAGCGCTGACTGTACTGAAATGCTGACTGCTTGACGACGGCCGAATATACGCACAAAGAATGCAAGCCGATATGTAACGGTGCTTATGTATATGCACAGCTAGCGTTAGCAGTGCGACAATAACCGAAAGTGCGAAAATGAAAGCAATGCAACACAAAATAATCTCCGATATGTAGTCTCAATTATGTACATATATACATGTACATATTTACTTGAATTTATAACTGATTATGTTAATGAAATATAAATCAGTTATTTTAGCGATCACGAAATTTGTAGCTAAACGAAAAGTCAAAAGAATCACGTCGGGGTCACCAAATGTTGGACTATCAAGCTTTTTTGATAGCACTTAATATCAAGTTTTATTTAATCTTTGATATTTACAATGTTTTTGTATACCGCAACGAATTTGCGGTGTAACCGATCGAAAATTAGTAACTTCTTAGAGAAGTGCGATAAGAAACTTCTAAGCAGAAGTGCGAACGAAAAGCAACTAACTATTGTGGCTCAAGCAATGATGCGCGAGCCGGTAATAATATGGATGCAAAAAGAACAAATGATGAATGTTATGATAACAAATATGCGAAACGATATGCGAGAAGCGCCAATGCAAGTAACAGCTTATCGATATTACCTCGCAGGGCAATTTACAAAGAGTAATAGAAATTTTTTAACTTATTATTTTCTGCTGAACCAAACAACTAGTCTACTATTATTTTTAAAAACAGAAAAATCGGTTATTTCTTCCATAATTGTTCGTGTTTTATAATTTAAATCTTTAACACTAGTTACCCTTAGATTATTTATTTTTCTGGTCAGACCCATCTGGTCGGTCCTCGGTCTATAATGGTGTCTTAAGTGGATCTTGCAATCTTCCCAGTTAGCCGGTGGGTTAATGTTTAACACAGTTGTAGCCTGACCTTGAATCTTTGTGTTGAATATGACTGTGAAAACCTGTCCATCGTCGTCGTACTCCTCCATGATTTGGTCCACTGTAGAGATGAAGCCATGTAATGTTCCTTCCTGTCCACTAAAAACTGGTAAGTATCTCGTTTCCTTTTCTATACAATTTTTCTGGGTTGTCACTGGGTTTCTGCTCTCTCCAAGCTTGGCTTTCTCCATGCTTCGTTAATTTGTTGTTTGCACAAAAATTTTCGATCTGTGGCTACTTGAGTACCGGTTGCGCCAATTGTGTATTAAAGCGTTTTTAGACCCCGTACTCTAAACAAGAGTAGAGGGGTCTATTAAGTTTGTCTGAAGCGAAATGTGCGTAACAGGCAGAAGGAGGCGTGGCCGACCCCATAAAGTATATATATTCTTGATCAGCATCAACAGCCTAGACGATATAGCAATGTCCGTCTGTCCGTCTGGCTGTCTGTCTGTCTGTCTGTCTGTCCGTCCGTATGAACACCTGGATCTTCTAAACTACAAAAGCTAGAGCTTCCAAATTTGGAATGAAAGTCCGTCTGTATGTCATGTCGGTAAAGGCCGGTTAAGTTTTAAATTTCAAACTTTTTGTCTCACCAAAGGTCCGTCGCAACCGCCCATGAACGCAAAGTTGTATGAAAAATTTTTTTCACATCACCATAACTTGAAAACGATAAAAGCCTTGAGAGAAATTGGTGGGGGGAGACCAAATTCACACTTTATGTGTATGGTACCATTATAACTATCCTCATCAAGTTTGGTCCGGATCGGACAACTATAGCCTATAGCTTCCATAGGACAAATCGGTCGAAAATTCGTGATTTGTTTGGAGACACGAAGTTTTAGTTGAGCGATTGCAACCAAACTAACACATTATATATATAGTACCATTATAACCATCCTCACCAAGTTTGGTCCGGATCGGACAACTAAAGCCTATAGCTCCCATAGGACAAATCGGTCGAAAATTGGTGATTTGTATGGAGACATGAATTTTTAATCGAGCGATTGAGACCAAACTAACACATTATGTGTATGATGCCATTGTTACTGTCCTCACCAAGTTTGGTCCTGATCGGACAGCTGTAGTCTATAACTCCCATAGGACTAATCGGTCGAGGATTGTTGATTTGTATGGAAAAACGCGCACTAGAAGGAGTACGGGGTCTTTTACAGTCGGCTCGCTCGACTGTAGCCTTTCTTACTTGTTATTTAAGCGAAATACATGTAAGTTATTTGAGTGTAAAAATACAACTAATTTCTTATACAACTTTTGTTGCCGGTTCAATCTCTGTTGTCGTCTTATTTAATTCTAGGTGTTTACATTATGCAGCGAGAGCTGCGCCTAAGTGTTTATGTTTACATTTTGTGGTGTGGGCTATGCTGGGCTATTGTACATTGTGTTTACATTTATCTTCAATAGAGTTAAGGGCTGTCAACTATTCTTTTTACGCCTTTGGCTAATGGAATGCATAACTGTCAAATATTCTTACGACACTTTTGGTGTCTGGTATTTTTACATTAAATCGGACTGTAAGCCTTTTAATTCAGCTGAAAGTCTGGGATGGGATGCTAAAGGCATAACTCGTACGAAGCGCGCATCTCTACTACCTAGACCACGCTTCTTATTATACTCTCTGCAAGAGAGAGTATATTGGGTTTGTGAAAAGTATGTAACAGGCAGAAGGAGGCGTGGCAGACCCCATAAAGTATATATATTCTTGATGAGCATCACAAGCCGAGTCGATATGGCCATGTCCGTCTGTCCGTCTGTCCGTCTGTCTGTCTGTTCGTCTGTCTGTCAGTCCGTATGAACAAACAGATTTCAGAGATGGTAGAAACTACAAGTTTGAATTTGGTCAGTATCGACTCGATATTAAGTCAGTCAATACAAGAATCTTTTTTGTTCGATGCCACGCCCCGTTCGCCCACAATGAGCAATAAACTAGAAACACCACGAAAAAATTGGTGTTTTAGGCGAATATCTCAGTAACTATGCCACTTAGGAATACCAATTTCGGTAGGGAGGTTTCTAGAGGCGCCATAATTGCGCTGTCATTAAATAAAATACTGTTGAAACTTCAATGCCAATTTTGTGGCATATGTTCTTATCGTAAAGTATTATTATTTCACATTCATTTGAAGACAAAATATATTAAACTATCCTGAAAGTTGCATCTAAATCGGACAATAAACAAAAGAGCTAGACATGTAAGAAAGTTAATAATTGAACACAATATCAATGCATGTGTGCAAGCGAGACAGAAACATACAAACATGTATATGTATTACATATACACACATACTTATGTGCGTGCATACATATAATGTCAAATGCGTATTTGCATACATACAAACAGATGTTTTTGTTTCAACGTATTTAATTGTAAGTATTATTAACTGGTGTCCGAGTATACCGACTTTATTTAAATGATCGGGAGTAAAATGCAGAGAGTATTCTACTGTCGGGCGTGGTCGACTGTACTTTTTTTTCTTGTTGAAGTTGCAGTAGCTAAACGTAGAGTTAAATCTTTTATTCCAAGCAAGTGTAAACAAACCATTTATTCATAAAATTCAGCATTTTTGATTAATTTGTTTTATATGTTGTTGTTGTCCGATTTGGACCAAATTTGGCGAGGATAATTTTGATAATTATACACACAAACATTACATGTCTTCATCCAATTTTTTTATTTTTGACCGATTTGCCCTATGGGAGCTATAGGCTATAGTTGTCTGATCCGGTTCAAAGTTGCAGAGGATAGTTATATTGGTACCATACACATAATGTGTGAATTTGGTCTTTCTAGCTCTTTTTATACCCTTGCAGAGGGTATATTAATTTTGTCACGAAGTTTGTAACGCATTGAAGGAGGCATCTCCGACCCCATAAAGTATATATATTCTTGATCAGCATCAACAGGCGAGTCGATATAGCCATGTCCGTCTGTCTGTCCGTCTGTCCGTCTGTTTCTATGCGAACTAGTCTCTCAGTTTTAAAGCTATCTTGATGAAACTTGGTACAGATGTGTATTCTCTCTGCAGGCAGATCATTTGTTAACATCGGCCGGATCGGATGACTATATCATATAGCTCCCATAGGAACAATCGGTTGCAAAAAAAATTTTTTTTGAGCTATTTCAACCAAATTAAGCCTATATGCATTTAGTACCAAATCCCATGTGCAAACCAAATTTCATCCGAATCGGACCACTATATCATATAGCTGCCATAGGAACAATCGGTTGAAAATGATGAAAATGCCTAGTATGAAAATTTTCAGTGTCGATTGAGCAATTTCAACCAAACTCACGCCATAAACATTTGCCATCATTCTCCAGCTGTTGACCAAATTTCATTCGGATCGAACCACTATATCATATAGCTGCCATAGGAACAATCGGTTCAAAGGCTTAGTATGAAAATTTTTAATGTCTATTGATCGATTTCAACCAAATTCATGCAGTACGCATAAGCTATCATTCCCTATATGCTGACCAAATTTCTACCAATTCGGACTACTATATCATATAGCTTCCATAGGAACAATCGGTTGATAATGATGAAAATGCCTAGTATGAAAATATTCAGTGTCGATTGAGCGATTTCAACCAAACTCACGCCATAAACATTTGCTATCATTCCCTAGCTGTTGACCAAATTTCATTCGGATCGAACCACTATATCATATAGCTGCCATAGGAACAATCAGTTTAAAGGCATGGTATGAAAATCTGTAAAGTCTATTAAGCGATTTCAGCTAAATTCACGCACTACTCCTTTGCTATTATTCCCTATATACTGACCAAATCTCATCTAAATCGGACTATTATATCATACAGCATCCATAGGAACCACTGGTAACTGAATCCAATGAACGCAACATGCATGACTGCAAGGGTATTTAATCTTCGGCGAGCCGAAGATAACCTTTCTTTCTTGTTTTAAATAAACTTGCACTGCGTACACTGCAGATGGACTTCATTCCAAATTTGGTGGCTCTAGCTCTTGTAGTTTAGAAGATCCAGGTGTTCATACAGACGGACGGACAGACGGAAATTGCTATATCGACTCGGCTGTTGATGCTGATCAAGAATATATATACTTTATGGGGTCTGCCACGCCTCCTTCTGCCTGTTACGCACATTTCGCTTCAGACAAACTTAATGGACCCCTCTTCTCTTTTTTAGAGTACGGGGTCTAAAAATAAAATCGGTATCCAAGTACTACATGGGCTGCTAAGTGTTTAGATTTTTAGTGAAAACTATTTTTTTTTTTGTAGAGAATGTAATTTATTCTTCAACATAGGACCCTTCCTGGGAAATACATTTAGTATAGCTGTTCTCTAACATTTCTATACCTTTTTATACCCTTGCAGAGGGTATATTAATTTTGTCACGAAGTTTGTAACGCATTGAAGGAGGCATCTCCGACCCCATAAAGTATATATATTCTTGATCAGCATCAACAGGCGAGTCGATATAGCCATGTCCGTCTGTCTGTCCGTCTGTCCGTCTGTTTCTATGCGAACTAGTCTCTCAGTTTTAAAGCTATCTTGATGAAACTTGGTACAGATGTGTATTCTCTCTGCAGGCAGATCATTTGTCAAAATCGGCCGGATCGGATGACTATATCATATAGCTCCCATAGGAACAATCGGTTGAAAAAAAATTTTTTTTTGAGCTCTTTCAACCAAATTAAGCCTATATGCATTTAGTACCAAATCCCATGTGCAAACCAAATTTCATCCGAATCGGACCACTATATCATATAGCTGCCATAGGAACAATCGGTTGAAAATGATGAAAATGCCTAGTATGAAAATTTTCAGTGTCGATTGAGCGATTTCAACCAAACTCACGCCATGACTTAATATCGAGTCGATTGTGACTAAACTCAAACTTGTTATTACCTCTGAAATCTGTTTGTTCATACGGACAGACAGACAGACAGACAGACCGACAGACAAACAGACGGACAGAGTGACGGACAGACGGAAATTGATATATCGTCTCGGCTGTTAATACTGATCAAGAATATATATACTTTATGGGGTCGAAAAAGCCTCCTTCTACCTGTTACCCACATTTCGCTTCAGACAAACTTTATAGACCCCTATATTCTTTTTTAGAGTACGTGCTCTAAATATATTATTTCAAGCAAGTGTAAACACACAACTTATTTATAAAATTCAGTATTTTTGATTAATTTGTTTTATATATTGTTATTGTCCGATTTGGACCAAATATGGTGAGGACATTACATGTCTTCATACAAATTTTTTATTTTTGACCTATTTATCCTATGGAAGCTATAGGCTATAGTTGTCCGATCCGGATCAAAGTTTGTGAGGATAGTTATATTGGTACTTTACACATAATGTGTGAATTTGGTCTTTCTAGCTCTAGTCGTTCTCAAGTTGTGGTGATGTGAAAACAGTTTTTTACAATTTGCGGGACCGGTGGGGGGCGTGGGTTCCTATGGGAGTTATAGACTTAAGTTGTCCGATCAGGACCAAACTTGGTGAGGACAGTAACAATGGCATCATACACATAATGTGTTAGTTTGGTTGCAATCGCTCAACTAAAACTTCATGTCTCCATACAAATCACCAGTTTTCGACCGATTTGTGCTATGGAAGCTATATGGGAGCGAAATGTGCGTAACAGGCAGAAGGAGACTTTTCCGAACCCATATAGTATATTTATTCTTGATCAGCATCAACAGCCGAGACGATATAGCCATGTCCGTCTGTCTGTCTGTCCGTCCGTCTGTACGATCACCTGGATCTTTTAAACTACAAGAGCTAGAGCTAGAGAGAGATGAAAGTCCGTCTGCTTGGCGAGCAGATCAAATTTGTTTCAATTTTGGTCCAAATCGGACAACAACAACATCCAAAACAAGTAAGAAAGGCTACAGTCGAGAGAGCCGACAGTAAAAGACCCCATACTCACAGAAGTGCGCATTTTCCTTACGAAAAAGAATAAAAGCGGAGTGATTCAAATTTTGTATACATACATATTTATATGCAAATGTATGTAAATATATACACAGTTAAATGCACAATTTCCTTACTTGGCTTATTTTAAAAAAAGTCGTGTTTAACAATTTGAAATTAAATTTAAGTTGAAATAATAAACAAGAAAGTAAGATAATCTTCGGCTCGCCGAAGATTTAATACCCTTGCAGTCAGGCATGTTCCGTCCATTGGATTCAGTTACCAGTAGTTCCTATGGATGCTGTATAACAAAGTAGTCCGATTTGGATGAAATTTGGTCAGCATATAGGGAATGATAGCTTTTGTGTACTGTGTGAATTTGGTTGAAATCGCTCAATAGACATTAAAAATTTTCATACTAAGCTTTTGAACCGATTGTTCCTATGGGAGCTATATGATATAGTGGTTCGATCCGAATGAAATTTGGTCAACTGCTAGGGACTGATGGCAAATGTTTATGGCGTTAGTTTGGTTGAAATCGCTCAATCGACACTGAAAATTTTCATACTAGGCATTTTCCTCATTTTCAACCGATTGTTCCTATGGCAGTTATATGATATAGTGGTCTGATTCGGATAAAATTTGGTTTGCACATGGGATTTGGTACTAAATGCATATAGGCTTAATTTGGTTGAAATAGCTCAATAAAAATTTTTTTTTTCAACCGATTGTTTCCATGGGGGCTATATGATATAGTCATCCGATCCGGCCGATGTTAACAAATGATCTGCCTGCAGAGAGAATACACATCTGTACCAAGTTTCATCAAGATAGCTTTTAAACTGAGAGACTAGTTCGCATAGAAACAGACGGACAGACGGACAGACAGACGGACATGGCTATATCGACTCGCCTGTTGATGCTGATCAAGAATATATATACTTTATGGGGTCGGAAATGCCTCCTTCAATGCGTTACAAACTTCGTGACAAAACTAATATACCCCCTGCAAGGGTATAAAAAAACAAGATAAATAAATTATCAAAATAATTCACTTACGGGATTCGAACCCGGGACTTCACGTACACGCGTAAGACCCCTAGCAGTTGCTCCACGCCCCTCTCTTAAACGTGTACGACTATCTGCATTTACATATACATTTTTTTTTGTTATATAACAAAGATTAATTAAATATCCCTGACGGCGCTCGAACCCATGATCCCGGGTTAAAATACAAGTGCGAAGAATAAGTTTAGACATCTTTACTACTTAGACCACACTCCTCATTGAAGTTGATGTAAATAATTAAAATTTAAAAAGTAAAAAAATAGAATATATCACTGACTGGATTCGAACTCGAGATCCCGGGCTAACAAACACGTACGAAGCGCGCACCTCTACTACCTAGAACATGGAGATGCAATAGCTAAACGTAGAGTTAAATATTCTATTCCAAGCAAGTGTAAACAAACAATTTGTTGGACTATCAAGCTTTTTTAAAAGCACTTATTATCAAGTTTTATTTAAATTTTGATATTTACAATGTTTTATATACCGCAACGAATTTGCGTAGTAACCGATCGAAAATTAGTAACTTCTTAGAGAAGTGCGATAAGAAACTTCTAAGCAGAAGTGCGAACGAAAAGCAACTAACTATTGTGGCTCAAGCAATGATGCGCGAGCCGGTAATAATATGGATGCAAAAAGAACAAATGATGAATGTTATGATAACAAATATGCGAAACGATATGCGAGAAGCGCCAATGCAAGTAACAGCTTATCGATATTACCTCGCAGGGCAATTTACAAAGAGTAATAGAAATTTTTTAACTTATTATTTACTGCTGAACCAAACATACTCCTCCCGTTGAACTTCGAGCGTCAACAGAATCCTTTTTGGGCAGCAGACACAGCTTATTTACAGCACGCTTGATAACGCCAACTGCGATTTTGAGAACAGCAACACGGGGGATTTTGTCAGAACCTCTGATCAACTCCATGACCCTGGCTAAGGGCCATTCCAATGGAGGCAAATTCTCATCCTTGACAAGAACGATGTCGTTGGTCTTGACAGCAGGCTTCGGTGTTCTCCATTTAGTTCGCTTTTGAAGAAGACTAAGATATTCAAATATCAACTATCAAGTCGATTATAGCTGAGGCGTGTTAGATCAGCTTCCGTAAACATATCCGGTGGGCCACTGACCTAAAAATTAGACGGCGGTAACACATCAAGGTCTCCTGGATCGTCTGAAATAGGAAGCAATGGGCGAGAATTTATTACTGCTGCTACCTGACAAACGAGTGTCCGAAGCTCTTCGAATCCAAGAGTAGCTGATACCACTACTCGGTAGAAATGATGCTTCGCAGTTTTAACAGCAGCTTCCCAAAGACCGCCAAAGTGCGGGGAGCGGGGCGGAATGAATCTCCAATCAATAGTGTCCGCCAAGCAGAATTGAAGCAGGGCATCTCGATGTTTTTCACTTAGAAACAGATTCTTCAAGTCCGGCACCTCGTTCTTCGCACCGACAAAGTTTGTTGCGTTGTCAGATCAAATTTGTCGTGGCTTGCCACGTGTGCACGTCAAACTCAAGATCCTTGACTAAGAGTATTTTTCGTCGTGCTTCTAAGGTCGGCTTTTAGAGAAGGCAAGATGCAGGCCAGAGCGTCGTCCGGCCAATTAGGAATTCGGGACCACAGAAACAAAGTGTAGACGAACTGAGCTCAGTTGAAGTACCTCCTCTAGAAATTATGTCAGCGGGATTAACAGTCGTTGGAACATAATGCCATTGAAACCCTGCAGTGAGTTCCTGGATAGCGGCTATGCAATTTGTGACGAAAATATTGAATTTTGAAGGATCATCTCGTATCCATGACAGAGTTATGGACGAATCCGACCAACAGTGGAATGATCCTGTAAATAGCTTCATTTGGCAGATATCTACCATTAGTTGTGACAGTAAAAGTGCTCCACATAGCTCAAGTTTGGGTACGGTGAGAACTTTTTACTCCTTTACTTTACTTTAGAAGATGCGACTCCGGATGCTCTCCCTTCGATACCACATATATGCAGGCTCCATATGCTGAGAGCCTTGCATCACAAAAGCCATGAACTTCGACGTCGGCGATCGGATTTAACACCAGCCTGGGAAATGACGAGAGCTTAACATTAGTAAATGTAATAAGGAGATCTTCCCAAGCCGTATTCAATGCGGCCGGATGACTTTCGTCCCAGTTTAAGTTTTCCTTCCAAAGAAGTTAAAGGAATATTTTTGCTTTGAAAATGACAGGTCCAATTAATCCCAGTGGATCGTAAAAGCGTGCAATTGTTGAAAGCACAGATCTTTTGCAATGCTTACACGACGGCTGGAAAGAGTCCAGGGAAAACAGTAGCCTGTCGGTTGAGGGATTCCATGCAAGACCAAGCGTTTCGTTATGTCGCTTCCATCGCTGAATTTCACGAATGACTCCTTGTCCTTCTCCGGAACAATCTCCAACACTTCTGCATCGCTCGAGCACCATTTTCGGAGCTTGAAGCAACCTTTGGCGAGTTATCCTTCTGTTTAAGGTAATACTTGCATTGCCTTCTTCACCGAAGCACCACCAGATATAAGATCATCCACATAAAAATCTCTGAGAACAGTTTAAGAACCGACTGGAAATGAAGATTGCTCATCCAGTGCTAACTGTTGCATTGTTCCAGCGCCAAGAAAGGAGGCTGGCTTTGTGCCATAAGTAACGGTGTCTAATTTAAAGACGTTTATTTCAGATTGCGGAGAGTCCCGCCACAAGATGCATTGTAGGTAAGTGTCTGGGTCCTCGACCCGGGCTGAATGACAGGCCCAGCCATTAACACCTCATTCAGCGACCATCCAGTAGTACTTGCCGCTGATCCATCAAATACGACGCGCAGCTTCGTAGTGGTGCTCTCTGCTTTCAGCACGCAGTGATGAGGTAGAAAATACTTACAAGCTTTCAGAGACTCTGGGGGCACTAAAGTCATATGCCCAAGTTCGATTTATTTCTTGGTAAAAGCTCGGTAAGTAGTAGGGAATTGGGGGTGCAAAAAACGTGCGCAAAGTGCGCAGAGCGCGGAGGAGGAAGAGGAGGAGCAAAGAGCAATTCTAATAGGAATCCAATACGAAAATGGTTAATTCTAGTAAGAATATTTGAAAATCCAGTATGAAAGTGAGCATTTCTAGTAAGAATATTTGAAAATCCAGTATGAAAATGCTCATGAGGAGGAGCAAGAGCAAAGAGCAAAAGAGCAATATCCAATTGGATTTTTGGTGATATTTTGTGAGTGCGCGGAGCAGGAGCAAGAGCAAAGAGCAATATCCAATTGGATTTTTTGTGGTATTTGTGATATTTTGTGAGTGCGCAAAGTGCGCGGAGCAGGAGCAAGAGCAAAGAGCAAAAGCCAATTGGATTTTTTTGTGATATTTGTGATATTTTGTGAGTGCGCAAAGTGCGCGGAGCAGCGAGCAGGAGCAATGAGCAAAATTGCTCTTGAGGAGCAAAAATATGAGCAAGTGAGCAGGAGCAAAGATCAAATTCAATTGGATTTTTCTGATATTCAGTACTAGAGTGAGCAGCGAGCAGGAGCAAAGAGCAATTTCCAATTGGAAATTGATCAACAACCACCACCGATCAACAACCACCTTTTTCTCTCTTTTTCCTCTCTCGCGTGAAAAACAACCACCTTTTACTCTCTTTTTTCCTCTCTCTCTCTCTCATAAATAACAACTACCTTTTCCAACAAGATCACTGGCAGTACCTGTTTAGGGGTAGGTTTGCTCAACGTGTATAACTACCAATGAGGTTTAAGGGGTGGTTTTTCATTTCAGCATTTTCAAACCGGTTTTTGGTATGTAGGTGGATTTTCCTGTACACCTGGTAAGCCCGTTAGGACACATGTGGGATCGTGATCAAACAAGTCCAACAGAGCTATCCATGCATGACTGCTAGGGTAAATTGTGGGCTCGCGATCAAACAAGTCCAATAGAGCTATCCATGCATAGCATCTGGGGAAAATTGTCAACATGTTGATACCCTAATAAAATAGGTGACAAAGGTCGGTAAGATGAAACACATCACATGAAATTGTCAACAGGATAACAATCACGATAGAGGGTTGTTCTAACACAATCCCATTGAGGTTTCTTTCTAGGTGTAAAAACAGACCTTTCAAAGGATCATTAATTTTGGGATATGAACATTAGCATAAATCTAATTTTTTAAATTATGTTTTTCACTGCGTCCAACTAGAATTTTTTTGATATAAAAGAACCACAAGTCTATCCAATAGTCATTCGACGAAATATTTCCTTTTGACGTGGAAGCTAAAAATTGTTCCAGTTTTAAATATTTAAAGATATTGTTTAAAAAATATAAAACAATAGTTCATCATGCAGTCAACAAACTCGGTAATTCAGGACTTCAACACAAAGATGACAAAGACAATTTTGAAAATCAAAGACATGGTACCGGACCGGAAGTATCGTATTACAAATGCAGCCAGAACATCTACCAAGTTTGGAGCCTGCATTGTTTTGGAAGTAAGCGATCAACTTATATTTTTATCAAAAAAATATAATGCTATGCAAGATGATACTCTGACGGCCATCAATAGTGGGATATATAATATCATCCGGAGAAGACATTGTCAACTGGAGGAGGAGAGGAACATTATCAACTTAAAATAGAATTAAATGAAAATTAAAAAGTAGAATTAAATAGAAAACAGCAAACATTTTTAACCTTTAAAATAGCATTCGAGAAATATAAATAAATAAATATAAATAAACATGAAAACAATTGTCTTTTTTAATAACTTTCAGCTACCCTTATATGAACTCGATGCTTGTCCTATTAGAAAGACAATTATCATGAGTAGTTGTTGTAATATTTACGAAACATAGTTAGGCAGATGACGAAAATTGTGGTAGTACCAAGAGCGTCCTTTTTGCACCCCCCAACCTTCCTAGCACAAATACATATCATAAATTTCACTAAACACCTTTCTTCGTCCCTAATTATCACTGAGTAAACATCTATGTTTCATATAGAAATAACATAAATTGTAGCACATGGAAAAGGTACAAAATGTTGATTAGGATAAGTGTATATAAAAGTGACTCCAAGTTAGACTTCGGCACAATAAGAGTTTTTCAAGTCGATAGTGAAACTAGTACATTCAGTTTTCCCGGGACCAACAAAAAACAAAAAAAAAAAAAATAAATAATTTAAACAAAACAAGAAATATTTAACAAAAAAATAAAATTTAAAAATGGAGCCATCAACATCATCATCATCATCTTATAAAATTAATAAAGCTTCTGTGAAGAAGGGAGACTTTAAGTGTTTAGTTTGTGGCATAGTGTTCGCTAAAAAGTTTAATTTGCAGCGACATATTAAAATGCATTCAAGGAATATTGAAATGCAACGAGAGACATATAATAAAGTTAATAAAGCATCTGTGAAGAAGGGAGACTTTAAGTGTTTAATTTGTGGCATAAGGGTCGCGAACAAGTTTAATTTGCAACGACACATGAAAATGCATTCGAAGGAACTCCTCAATCCGTGCAACCCTCTACGAGAAATAAATATTTCAACGACCATCACTCCGAAAAAGGAATTAAAATGTTCAAAATGTGAATATGTAACCCGGAGGTCATATGATCATAAACGCCACGAAGAATCGCATAAAAGTCCCAAAGTTTTCAAGTGTCCTATATGTGTGGAGAAATTTAAATATGGATTTGAACTAAAGGCTCACATGGCGACCCATAAAAAATCTGAAAAATTTTTAGTGTGATACATGTCAAAAAGAATTTCTGACATCCACCGCATTAAAAATGCATGCAAAATCTCACAAAGTTGTTGTGGTGAAAAATATGATGTATTGCAATGTGTGCAATGAAAATGTCATGAAAAATAATTTTCAATATCATTTGAGGACAGCCAAGCATAAGAGCAAATGTTCTGTCTTCCTCAATGGTGGCCTTAATATGATCGACGTGGGATTTTCGGAAAGAATCACAACATATAGACATGAAAACAAATGTGAGAGCATCATTACACCATCAGAGTTTCTCAACGCAGCGAAACCATTTGTTGAGACTCAAATGATTGAGGATTTGGAAAAACACATTTCAATTAAGATGAATTTTGAGATCCATGCTTCATACATCAAATTGACAGAACTGGACCCTAATACCTCTGTCATATTTAGCCACATTACAAAAATGCAGATTGTAACAAAGGCAAACAATTGTGGCGATATCTTCGATGAGCATGCGAACAGTCTCATTCGAAAAATGACTGAATTTGAAGGTGAAGGAAGTGGATGGAGTTTGGTTAAAATTAATTTTCTGGATATGAATATTAATCAGTATGCTCCATTGAAGGCTGCAAGCTTCTTCCCACTTCCAAAATCACTATCCAAAAAACAAAATGCTGTTTTAAATATTGAGAACACGGATAGCTTTTGTTTCAAATGGGTCATCATCGCAGCTCTGAGCAATGTTAGCCACAACCCAAATTTAATTTCATCATATGGAATCGCTAACATTGCTGATCCCATTATATATTTGGAAAATGGGATAGTTTTGGATTTCACTGGGCTACAGTTCCCATTGGACTACAAAAAAATTGGCGATTTCGAGAGGCTTAACCCCACGATAAGCGTAAACGCTTTTGCATATCAGGATAACAGTGTTGTCGGACCATACTATACAGCGAGTAATGAAAAATCAGTGCACATCAACATTTTGCTGATTCAAGAACATCCACACTCACACTTTGTGCTGATAAAAGATGTCTCAAGGTAATTTAGCTTAAGCTATATCTTTTTTAATTTTATGGTTATTTAATAAAAATTTTTCATTTCAGTCTCATGGGAGCCCAACTAACCAAGCGGAAGACCAAGAAGTATGTATGCAATGCGTGTTTATATTACACAACACAAAAGGATTCAATGGAGCGACATCACAATGGAGGATGTCGCAAAAAAGTATCTTCATTTCCCGTCAATGGTGAGAACTTTTTAGAATTTAAAAATTTTGAACGATCTTTAGATGTACCATTTGTAGTTTATGCGGATTTTGAATGCATTTTAGAAAATATTAATAAGAAAGTAGGAAATAATACAATTCAAGTTAGAAAGCATACTCCATATGCCTTTAGCTATTTTGTTAAATGCACATTTGACTCTGAATTAGACGAGTTTGTAATTGGTGTAGGTCCAGATGCAGCTAAACAATTTATAGACTCAATTGTGAGTAAGGCTAAGGACTTATATAAACGTCATTTGGGTAAAATTATTCAAATGAATTTAACTGAAGATGAAAAATCTTCTTTTAATGCAGCACATTCTTGCCACATATGTAGCAAACCATTTTCCGTTGAAAATTATAAGGTTCGTGATCACGATCACCTTACGGGGAAATATAGAGGGGCAGCGCATAACATTTGTAACTTGAGGTATCAAGTTCCCAAGTTTTTACCAATATTTTTCCATAATTTTTCAAAATATGACTCTCATCTATTTATAAAAGAGCTCTGTGAAGTTAAGGGTGAAACGAAAGTTATTCCTTTAAACAAAGAGCTCTATATTTCAGTTTCAAAATTTATTGAGATAAAAGATGAAGTACAAACAGTAAATAAAAATAAAAAGCATTCCCAAAGAAATGGAATTTCACTTAGATTTTTAGATTCAGTAAGATTCATGCCTTCAAGCTTAGATAGTCTTGCTAAAAATCTGAATGACACCGATTTTAAAATTTTAAATAAATATTATCCTGATGCAAATCATTTCAATATGATGCGCAGGAAAGGTGTATTTCCTTATAGCTATGTTGACTCTCCCGAAAAGCTCAATGAAACTTCTCTACCCCCCAATAGAAAAGTTTTATAATGATCTTCAAGAAGAAGAATGTTCATTAGAGGATTATGAACATGCAAAGAATGTTTTGGGAGATATTCAACTGTCAAACATTGGCAGATTATGCCAAACTCCTATTTAAAAACAGATGTTTTACTTTTGGCGGATGTATTTCAAAACTTTAGGGGGATTTGTAAGGGAAATTTATTCCCTTGACCCATGTCAATATTATACCATCCCAGGATTGTCTTGGGATGCAATGTTGAAAACAACGGGAATTAAATTAGGGAACTCCTAACAGATAGTGAGTAAATATAATTTTATAGAGAAAGGAATTAGAGGGGGCTTGGTCCAATGCTCAAAAAGACATGCAATGCAAACAATAAATATATGTCTAATTATGTATAGCTCTAAAGAATCATCACATATAGCCTATTTGGATGCCAACAACTTATATGGTTGGGCAATGTCGCAAAGCCTTCCAACGGGTGGTTTTAAGTGGCTAGATGATTCTGCTATTTCAATGATTAATGCTAACATTAATAATTTTTCCATAAATTTGGAATCAAATAGTAGCATCGGTCATATCTATGAAGTTGATTTGGAATATCCACAATCCATTCATGACTATCATAATGATCTCCCTATCTGCCCCGGGAATAAGGACTGCACCCAATTCTAAACAAAAAAAGTTGATTGCAGACTTAACAGATGGAAGTAAATACCCGATTCACTATTTAGTCTTAAAAACACAATGTTTAGAAAACGGCCCCTCATAATAAAAAAGTCCATAGAATTCTGGAATTTAATCAATCACCATGGTTAAAAAAGTACATTGATCTAAATACCCAAAAACGAGCATTAGCAACGAATGCCTTTCAGAAGAATTTTTTCAAGCTAATGAACAACTCTGTTTATGGCAAGACTATGGAAAATGTGGATAAACGAGTTGATGTTAGATTTGTCGACAGCTGGGAGACTAGGGAATAAAAATGCTAGAGGGTGCTCGAGACTTAATAGCGCGACCTAATTTCCATAGCAGTCTTAAGATTACAGATGATGTCTATGTAATTCAAATGACACGCATGAATTGTGTTTACAACAAACCAATTTACTTGGGGTTTAGTGTTTTAGAATTATCCAAATGGAAAATGTATGATTTTCATTATCAATATATGAAGCCTAAATTCACTAATAGATTGGAGTTGAATTATATGGACACTGACTCTTTTATTTATAGCATTAAAACTGATGATTTCTTCAGAGAAATTTCTAGGTGAGATTGTCAGTAAGTTTGATACATCGGACTATCCCGATGAACTTATTGACAAGTATCAGATTGTTAAATGTAACAAAAAGAAATTAGGGATGTTTAAAGATGAGAGTAATGGAAGTATTATAACTGAATTTATTGGCCTTCGGGCAAAAATGTATTCCATTGCCACAGAGGGGCCACAAAGAAATTAAAAAGGCAAAGGGAGGAAAAAATGTGCATTAAACAAAATATCTTTAGGAAGTTATAGGGAATGTTTATTAGAAAATAAGATATTTAAGAGGAGATATGTTAATGTTTAGAACACGACTCCGTAAATAGATTCCGAACGAGTATTTAAAACCGTTCTTTCAACTGATGATGACAAAAGACTGATTCAGCAAAATAAAATAAATACCCTTGCATGGGGGAATTATAAAATAAGTTCTAATTGTATAGAAAATAATGTTAGTAATAATAAGTTTGAAAAAGATTTCAAAACT
>JAEIGM010000515.1:0-22037 GCA_018903735.1 Drosophila cardini
CAAATATGATTAAGAGAAAGAGTACATTGCATGTGAGAAAAACATTGAAAGTTCAGCCGAGTCATCGAGACGACGTCCAGCTGCGGTGGTGGTACGGCCAAAATATTACGGCGATGTCCAGCTATAATTAGCCTCTGGCTTGAATGGCAAGTCCAGGGGATGGCATCTCTTTAGACGCCTGATGTGGGAGCTGTTATCTAGCAGTTTCAATGCCAGTTGGTTGCTATGATTGGCCAGCCTGGCGTGGTGTCTGATACCAAAGCTTCGTACCACGTTTTTAACGGAAGGCACCTTCAGATCCCTATGGAGCGTTGAGTTTCTAACAAAGTATGGGACAGCTGCTATCCTACGCAGCTTGAACAGCGCTTTGTAGAGCAATACCTTATTGCTGATTTTGAGCTCGGACCTTCTGTTGAGCAGCCAGTTCATTTTGAAACTTTCAAGTTGAGTTGAGTTACTTTGGCTTTGAGATGCGCTTTCCAATTGAGACGCCTATCCATGGTGAGTCCAAGGTATTGTACCTTGTCCACAGTTGGAAGGAGCAACCCGTGTAGACTTACTGCAGGGCAGTTAGCTCTGCGAGTTGCAAAGGTGATATGTTGCGATTTTTCGGTGTTCACGGAGATGTTCCATCTTATCAGACACGGCATATTTAATTGCAGCTGTACCATATTTGAGGCTTCTACTGGATCCTTTGCCGAGCAAATGAAGGCTGTGTCGTCCGCATATGTGGCAACCATGAGTTGATTATGTTGAAGCACTGGTAGGTCTGCAGTGTAAAGTGTATACAGTATGGGGCCCAACACACTGCCTTGTGGTACACCCGCATTGACACTCTCTATTCGAGAGCATGAACTCTCACATCTGACGTAGAAGCATCTGTCTGTGAGATACGACTTCAGGATCAGGTAAAATGGAGCCGGGAGCAGTAGCTTCAGTTTATGCAATAGACCAGCGTGCCATACCCGATCGAATGCTTGTTTTATGTCCAGGAAGACGGCAGAGCAGAACTTCTTTCCTCGAATGAACAGAGCAGCCTCTGTACAATGCGGTGGCATTGTTCAGGAGTACCATGGTGTTGTCGAAATCCAAATTGATGATCGGGGATCACGTTGAGGCCGTTGGCCGCAGTCAAGAAGCGGCAACACTCTAGCTAGAAGTATTCTTTCGAATACTTTGGAGAGTATTGCCAGCAAACTGATTGGTCGATACGAAGAAAGTTCGTGCTCTGGCTTCACAGGTTTGGGTATAAGAATGATTTCAGCACACTTCCATTGAGAAGGGAAGTGACGGATCTCAATGATTGCGTTGAAAATTTTAGCTAGGAGCTCTATTACCCTCAGTGGGAGAAACTTTAGCGTGACTGCATCAATACCGTTGTATCCAGGACTTTTAGTGGATTTCAGACGGTCGATCTCCGACTTGACTTCATCCGGTGTTATTGTGGTAATGGGGAGGGCCATTTGGCATGGGGATTCGAGGAATAAAAGAGAAGCATCAACATCCGCCGCACTACATGTACTAAAGGGGGTAAATGTGTTTGCCAAATGTGACGCAAACTCCTCTGCCATCTCCTCATTGGATCTGCACCACGTTCTATTTGAGCTCCGGATGGGAACCTTCCTCATGGTTGGCCTTTGTAGGTATTTGGTGGCGTTCCAAAGGTTGTGGTCAGGGTTGTTTGGCTCTACGCTGCGGAGGAACTCAGCTGTGGCTTCATTGCGGAGGTTAAAGTACAGCGCTTTCAGCTCCTTGACAGAACGATTGAAGGGCAATTTGTCCAAAGGATTACGACTACGTTGCCATATTTTACGCAGACGTCTCTTATGCCTGAGAGCATTGGATGTTTGGTCCGACCAGATAAACTTGTCCCTCTGACTTACAATATATCGATTGCTCCTCGTATATGGTGTGCTAGCACAAGCAGCTTCACATATTTCTCGCGAGAGCTTCTCTACAGCGTCGTCGATGTCATTCTCAGAGTTAAGACAGGTGTCAGTGTCAATAGTTGTCTCAAGCGTTGTTTTAAAATGGTCAATGTTTGAGTTTGAGTTAAGATCAGAGATTGAAATGTGAGGATTCGAAAATAACGTCTAAAATCGTCTACGACCTCTAGAAACGACAGAAAATGCAAAAAATAAAATATAAGTATAAACATTTGGAATTGACGAAAACATGATTATTTTTATGCAGAGTCGATATAAATGAAAATTATTTAATTATATGGTATTCCTATTCAAAATCGGTTGAGTTTTTAAAAGATAGTTAAGATTAAAGCTTGAAATGTGAGGATTCGAAGGTAACGTCTAAAATCGTCTAGGACCTCTAGAAACGCCAGAAAATGCAAAAACACAAAATAAATGAAAAAATGTTAAATTGACGAAATCATGATTATTTTGATGCAGAGTCAATACAAATGATAATTATGGAATTAAATGGTATTCCGATTCAAAATCGGGTGAGTTTTGACAGAGTTAGTTAAGATCAGAGATTGAAATGTGAGGATTCGAAAATAACGTCTAAAATCGTCTAAGACCTCTAGAAACGCCAGAAAATGCAAAAAACAAATAATAAATGAACAAATTTTAAATTGACGAAATCATGACTATTTTGACGCAGAGTCAATATAAATGAAAATTATTGAATTAAGAGGTATTTCGATTCAAAATCGGTTGAGTTTTGACAGAGATAATTAAATCAAAGGTTGAAATGTGAGGGTTCGAAAATAACGTCTAAAATCGTCGTACACCTCTAGAAACGCCAGAAAATACAAAAAAACAAAACAAAAACAAGTAAGAAAGGCTACAGTCGAGCGAGCCGACTGTAAAAGACCCCGTACTCTTTCTAGTGCGCGTTTTCCATACAAATCAACAATTTTCGACCGATTTGTCCTATGCGAGCTATAGGCTATAGTTGTCCGATCCGGACCAAACTTGGTGAGGATAGTTATAATGGTACCATACACATAATGTGTTAGTTTGGTTGCAATCGCTCAACTAAAACTTCATGTCTCCATACAAATCACCCATTTTCGACTGATTTGACCTATGGGAGCTATAGGCTATAGTTGTCCGATCCGGACCAAACTTGGTGAGGATAGATATAATGGTACCATATACATAATGTGTTAGTTTGGTTGCAATCGCTCAACTAAAACTTCATGTCTCCATACAAATCACCCATTTTTGACCGATTTGTCCTATGGGAGCTATAGGCTATAGTTGTCCGATCCGGACCAAACTTGGTGAGGATAGATATAATGGTACCATATACATAATGTGTTAGTTTGGTTGCAATCGCTCAACTAAAACTTCATGTCTCCATACAAATCACCCATTTTTGACCGATTTGTCCTATGGGAGCTATAGGCTATAGTTGTCCGATCCAGACCAAACTTGGTGAGGATAGTTATAATGGTACCATACACATAATGTGTTAGTTTGGTTGCAATCGCTCAACTAAAACTTCATGTCTCCATACAAATCACCCATTTTCGACTGATTTGACCTATGGGAGCTATAGGCTATAGTTGTCCGATCCGGACCAAACTTGGTGAGGATAGATATAATGGTACCATATACATAATGTGTTAGTTTGGTTGCAATCGCTCAACTAACATTACGTGTCTTCATACAAATTTTTTATTTTTGACCGATTTGTCCTATGGGAGCTATAGGCTATAGTTGTCCGATTCGGACCAAACTTGGTGAGGATAGTTATAGTAGTACCATACACATAATGTGTGAATTTGGTCTCCCTAGCTCTAGTCGTTTTTAAGTTATGGTGATGTGAAAATAGTTTTTTACAATTTGCGGGGGCGGTCGGGGGCGTGGCAAAGATTTGAAATAAACTTGATCTGCTCGCGAAGCAGACGGACTTTCATTCCAAATTTGGTGGCCCTAGCTCTTATAGTTTAGAAGATCCAGGTGTTCCTACAGACGGACGGACAGACGGACAGACGGACAGACGGACGGACGGACAGACGGACATTGCTATATCGTCTCGGCTGTTGATGCTGATCAAGAATATATATACTTTATGGGGTCGGAAAAGCCTCCTTCTCCCTGTTACGCACATATCGCTTCAGACAAACTTAATAGACCCCTCTACTCTTTTTTAGAGTACGGGGTCTAACAAGTAAGAAAGGCTACAGTCGAGCGAGCCGACTGTAAAAGACCCCGTACTCCTTATAGTGCGCGTTTTCCATACAAATCACCAATTATCGACCGATTTGACCTATGGGAGCTATAGGCTATAGTTGTGCGATGTGGACCAAATTTGATGAGGATAGTTATAATGGTACCATACACATAATGTGGATCTTTGGTTGCAATCGCTCAACTAAAAGTTCATGTCTCCATACAAATTACTCATTTTCGACCGTTTTGTCCTATGGGAGCTATAGGCTATTGTTGTCCGATCCGGACCAAACTTGGTGAGGATAGTTGTAATGGTACCTGTAACATCGCGTGTTTTTAACTTGCCGTTCATGCTCCAAAATGTTAGCCAAAAGTCTAAATGGCAACGCATTGAACGCCAATGTGAGTCTCGAGTGAAACACACGTGGAACCTCGGTTTCACAGCGTTGGTCGGGACCGTTTAATACCCTAGCTCTTTCGAGGTGGGGTGGGTTTGCTGTGTCTTAAGTTTCCACGACATAAAAATTATTATTATAGAGTCCCTACTGAAACTATTCAAAGTTTAAAAGAGAAAGCCGAGCTTCCAAAATACAAACCAAGAGTAACCAATATTATAAAAACAGGTGAAAAACGAAATTTAAATCTTTATACAATTGTTCGGTGCAGGATCAAGGATGTTGTTTGATCCTCGCGGTCTTTACCCTCCCTTCCATTGAATCTCCTTGCGAGTCTGCGAGATTCCCTAATTATTTATTTTAACACCCTAACATTTCATAGCACCTAATAATAAACTCAAACCTTCATTTTAATTTTCAGCGTTACAATATTTTTATTTAACATGACTCATGGTATCTATTTCTATTAGATGCTAGTGACAATATTCAAGAATCCCAAATACTGACTATTAGTTCATTGACAAGAGATACGTTTACATTTTTATTACTTATTAAATTTTGTATAGGATTTTATTCAAGTGCATATTTTAGGATTCAGTGGCGTAGCGTTGTTGTTTTTTAATTTTTAATTAAAATTTTCGCTTAGTTTTTTTAATAAATTTTGTGCATGTAGGGCATAAGTAGAGAACATATTTATTTTACTTTAAATCAAAAATAAATGCAAAATAAAGAATATTTTACTTTTCGGCGTTTTCCTGACTTTTAAATTGTTCTACATATTTTTATCATTTTTATACTCTCTGCAAGAGAGAGTATATTGGGTTTGTGAAAAGTATGTAACAGGCAGAAGGAGGCGTGGCAGGCCCCATAAAGTATATATATTCTTGATCAGCATCACAAGACGAGTCGATGTAGCCATGTCCGTCTGTCCGTCTGTCTGTCTGTCCGTCTGTCTGTCTGTCCGTCTGTCTGTCCGTATGAACAAACAGATTTCAGAGATGGTAAGAGCTACTAGTTTGAATTTGGTCTCTATCGACTCGATATTAAGTCAGTCAATACAAGAATCTTTTTTTTTTCGATGCCACGCCCCGTTCGCCCACAATGAGCAAAAAACAAGAAACACCTCGGAAAAAATTGATGTTTAAGGCTAATATCTCAGTAAATATGGCACTTAGTAACACCAATTTTGTTATGTAGGTTCCTTGAGACGGCATAAATGCATTGTCATTAAAAAACTTGGCTGCCACGCCCCCTTTCCTCAAAAGAAATAAAACAATTCTCTAACTTGAATGTCATTTTTAAGGCATATGTTCTTATCGTACAGTATTATAATTTGAAATTCGGTTGAAGTCAAATTATATTAAACTATTCTGAAAGTTGGAGATAAATCGGACTATAAACAAAAGAGCTAGACGCGTAACAAAGTTAATAATTGAACACAATGTCAATGCATGTGTGCAAGCGAGACAGAAGCATATAAACATGTCGCTGCTTGTGTAGCGTTAGCACTGCTCGCGGACGATGCACGCACATGTTTGCATACGATTCGATAAATCATATATCGATATTCAATACAATAGTAATTATAATTGCAATATGATATCGATTGCGATATTTGGTCATTATGTCCATATCTATAGCGTATTTGAATTCAGTTGTTGATAATATCGATATTTGATTTTTAGACCCCGTACTCTAAAAAAGAGTAGAGGGGTCTATTAAGTTTGTCTGAAGCGAAATGTGCGTAACAGGCAGAAGGAGGCGTGGCCGACCCCATAAAGTATATATATTCATAATCAGCATCAACAGCAGAGACGATATAGCAATGTCCGTCTGTCCGTCTGTCCATCCGTCTGTATGAACACCTGGATCTTTTAAACTACAAGAGCTAGAGCCACCAAATTTGTAATGAAAGTCCGTCTGCTTCGCGAGCAGATCAAGTTTATTTCAAATCTTTGCCACGCCCCTTACCGCCCCCGCAAATTGTCAAAAACTACTTTCCCATCACCATAACTTGAAAACGACTAGAGCTAGGGAGACCAAATTCACTCATTATGTGTATGGTACATATATAACTATCCTCACTAAATTTGGTCCACATCGCACAACTATAGCCTATAGCTCGCATAGGACAAATCGGTCGAAAATTGGTGATTTGTATGGAGGCATGAAGTTTTAGTAGAGCGACTGTAACCCAACTAGCACATTATGTGTATGGTACCATTGTTACTATCCTCACCAAGTTTGGTCCACATCGCACAACTATAGCCTATAGCTCCCATAGGACAAATCGGTCGAAGATTGATGATTTGTATGGGGAAACGCGCACTAGAAGGAGTACGGGGTCTTTTACAGTCGGCTCGCTCGACTGTAGCCTTTCTTACTTGTTTTTTTAAATTTCAATTTATATTTAAAATATTCATTTCAAATTGTAAAATAATAATTTCGAATTGAAAAACACGGTTAATTTTTAAAACAAGCCAAGTTAGGAAATTGTGCATTTAATTGTGTATATATTTATATACAATTGTATATAATAATGTATGTATGCAAAATGTGAATCACTCCGTTTTTATACTCTCTGCAAGAGAGAGTATATTGGGTTTGTGAAAGTATGTAACAGGCAGAAGAAGGCGTGGCAGACCCCATAAAGTATATATATTCTTGATCAGCATCACAAGCCGAGTCGATATAGCCATGTCCGTCTGTCCGTCTGTCTGTCTGTCCGTATGAACAAACAGATTTCAGCGATGGCAAGAGCTACAAGTTTGAATTTGGTCAGTATCGACTCGATATTTAGTCAGTCAATACAAGAATCTTTTTTTTTCGATGCCACGCCCCGTTCGCCCACAATAAGCAAAAAACTAAACAGACCTCGTAAAAAATTGAGTTTTTAGGCGAATATCTCAGTAACTATGTCACTTAGGAACACCAATTTTGGTATGCAAGTTCCTAAAGAAGGCACAAATTCATATTTACAGCGTATTTTTGACCGATCGTCCCTATGGGAGCTATACGATATAGTCGTCCGATTTGAATGAAACTTGGTCAACATATTTATATTATTGACAGATATAATCTGTGTAAGTTTCCCTTCGATTGCTTGGCCAATGCAAAAGTAATTCACATAAATTCATATTTAGAGCGTATTTTTGACCGATTGTCCCTATGGGAGCTATACGATATAGTCGTCCGATTTGAATCAAACTTGGTCAACATATTTATATTATTGACAGATATAATCTGTGTAAGTTTACCTTCGATTGCTTGGCCAATGCAAAAGTAATTCACATAAATTCATATTTAGAGCGTATTTTTACCGATTGTCCCTATGGGAGCTATACGATATAGTTGTCCGATTTGGATCAAACTTGGTCAGTATATGTACTCCCTAGACGTTTACTTTATGTGTCAATTTGGTTTATATAGCATTGCTAACAAAAAAGTTTTCTATACTAA
Organism: Drosophila cardini; assembly: GCA_018903735.1. Classification (NCBI taxonomy): domain Eukaryota; kingdom Metazoa; phylum Arthropoda; class Insecta; order Diptera; family Drosophilidae; genus Drosophila; species Drosophila cardini. The sequence goes on from JAEIGM010000515.1 coordinate 7,994, forward strand.
AACATGTCTATTTTTACCTGTTTTTACCTTTGTATGCACATAGAACGCCCTAAAGTGGGCGTGTCAAAAAACAAAAGCAAACTTATACTGCTTGGGCATTTTATCTTTCGTTTGCGACCACTCGGGCCGTTCTAGCTCTTATAGTCTCTGAGATCCTTTTGTTCACACAGACGGACAGACGGACGGACGGACAGACGGACATGGCTATATCGACTCGGCTAGTCATGCTGATCAAGAATATATACACTTTATGGGGTCTGCCATGCCTCCTTCTTACTGTTACATACGTTCCAACGAATAAAATATACCTTTTTACTCTACGAGTAACTGGTATAATAATACATAATCACTTACCTGTTTTTATCCCGCGCTGGAAAGCTTTCCATCGTGTGTTGAATAGTGTAGTGTATTATGCAAGTACCAAATGTTTATACCCGTTACTCGTAGAGTAAAAGTACACGTATAGGGAGTACATATACTGACCAAGTTTGATCCAAATCGGACAACTATATCATATAGCTCCCATAGGGACAATCGGTCAAAAATACGCTCCAAATATGAATTTATATGAATAAATTTTGCGTTGGCCAAGCAATCGAAGTGAAACTTACACTGAATATATCTGTCAATAATATAAACATATTGACTAAGTATCATCCAAATCGGACAACTATATCGTATAGCTCCCATAGGGACAATTGGTCAAAAATACGCTGTAAATATGAATTTGTATGAAAATTTTCTGTATTTCCCAAGTCATGTGAATTAAAATCAAAAGGGGCCGATTACCTAAACGATTATACTATTATTAATATTATATCGCATTGTTAATAATATAATTAAACTGAGTAACGGGTATCCTAAAGTCGCGAGGCGACTATAGCATTCTTTCTTGTTTTATTTTGTATTTATATGAATATATTTTGTTTGTCGATTTAGTTTTATTTATTCACGAGATTTCAGAATTTTAACTTTTGGGTCTATTTCTTTTTTTTATATTTTAGACCCCGTACTCTAAAAAAGAGTAGAGGGGTCTATTAGGTTTGTCTGAAGCGAAATGTGCGTAACAGGCAGAAGGAGGCGTGGCCGACCCCATAAAGTATATATATTCTTGATCAGCATCAACAGCCGAGACGATATAGCAATGTCCGTCTGTCCGTCTGTCCGTTCTTCTGTATGATCACCTAGATCTTTTAAACTACAAGAGCTAGAGCCACCAAATTTGGAATGAAAGTCCGTCTGCTTCGCGAGCAGATCAAGTTTATTTCAAATCTTTGCCACGCCCCTTACCGCCTCCGCAAATTGCAAAAAACAATTTTCACATCACCATAACTTGAAAACTACTAGAGCTAGAGAGACCAAATTCACACATTATGTGTATGGTACCAATATAACTATCCTCACCAAGTTTGATCTGGATGGGACAACTATAGCCTATAGCTCCCATAGGACAAATCGGTCAAAAATAAAAAATTTGTATGAAGACACGTAATGTTAGTTGAGCGATCGCAACCAAACTTACAGAGAATGTGTGAATAATTATTAAAAGTATCCTCACCAAATTTGGTCCAAATCGGACAACCACAACAAATAAAATAAATTAATCAAAAATGCTGAGTTTTATGAATAAATTGTTTGTTTACACTGCTTGCAATAGAAAAAGAACACAAACTGCAGCAAGCAGTGCAGTGTGTTTACTAAACATTTATTATAAAAGACTTAACTCTACGTTTAGCTACCGTAACTTCAATAAGGAGCGTGGTCTAGGTAGTAGAGATGCGCGCTTCGTACCTGTTGGTGGTTAGCCCGGGGTCCCGGGTTCGAATCCAGTCAGTGACAAAAGCTATTTGTTTACTTTTTTAAATTTTAATTATTTACATAAACTTCAATGCGGAGTGTGGTCTAAGTTGTAAAGATGCCTGATCTAATTCTTCGCACTTGTATGTGAACCCGGGATCATGGGTTCGAGCGCCGTCAGGGACATTTTATTAATTTTTGTTATAAAACAAAAAAATATTACATGTAAATGCAGATAGTCGAGCACTTTCAAGAGAGGGGTGTGGTGCAGCTGTTAGTGCACTGACGCGTGTGCGTGGAGTCCGAGGTTCGAATCCCGTCAGTGAATTGTTTTGATTTTTTTTTTTTTTTTTATTTCAATTCAAATTTAAAATTAAATTTAAATTTAATTTCAAATTGTAAAACAAGGCATATTTTTAAAATAAGCCAAGTAAGGAAATTGTGCATTTAATTGTGTATATATTTACATACATTTGTATATAAAAATGTATGTATACAAAATGTGAATCACTCCGTTTTTCTTGTTTTTCGAATGGAAAATGCGCACTTCTGTGAGTACGGGGTCTTTTACAGTCGGCTCGCTCGACTGTAGCCTTTCTTACTTGTTTATTTTTTTGCATGCCTTTTTATATTTTCTGTATTTTTATACTCTCTGCAAGAGAGAGTATATTGGGTTTGTGCAAAAAAAAAAAGTATGTAACAGGCAGAAGGGGGCGTGGCAGACCCCATAAAGTATATATATTCTTGATCAGCATCACAAGCCGAGTCGATATAGCCATGTCCGTCTGTCCGTCTGTCTGTCTGTCCGTATGAACAAACAGATTTCGGAGATGGTAAGAGCTACAAGTTCGAATTTAGTCACAATCGACTCGGTATTAAGTCAGTCAATACAAGAATCTTTTTTTTTTTTTGATGTCACGCCCCATTCGCCCACAATGAGCAAAACAGTAGACACACCTCGTAAAAAATTGATGTTTTAGGTGAATATCTCAGTAACTATGGCACTTAGGAACACCAATTTTGGTATGTAGGTTCCTTGAGAAGGCATAACTGCCACGCCCCCTTTTCTCACAAGAAATAAAATACTTTTCAAACTTCAATGCCGATTTTAAGGCAGATGTTCTTATCGTACAGTCTTGTAATTTCAAATTCGTTTGGAGACAAAATATATTAAACTATCCTGAAAGTTGCATATAAATCGGACAATAAACAAAAGAGCTAGACATGTAAGAAAGTTAATAATTTTACGCAATGTCAGTGCATGTGTGCGAGCGAGACAGAAACATACAAACATGTGAGCGAACGTTTTCGCTGCTTGCGTAGCTTAGCGGCAGCGCTGCTCGCGAATGCTGGCTGCGCCAACCAATTGTGTATGTATAACATATACACACATACATATGTGCGTGCATTCATATAATGTCAAATGTATATGTGTGTGTATACATACAATCAGATGTTTTTGTTTCAACGTGCAAGTATCAATTGATATACTTGGATACCGATTTTATTAAATGATTGGGAATAAAATGCAGAGAGTATTCTACGGTCGGGCGTGCTCGACTGTACTTTTCTTTCTTGTTTTCTTTTCCATTCAGGTTAACGTGAACAACAAATAAAAACAAGTAAGAAAGGCTACAGTCGAGCGAGCCGACTGTAAAAGACCCCGTACTCATTTTAGTGCGCGTTTTACCATACAAATAAGTAGTTTTCGAACGATTTGTCCTATGGGAGCTATAGGCTATAGTTGCCCGATCCAGACCAAACTTGGTGAGGATAGTTATAATGGTTCCATACACATAATGTGTTAGTTTGGTTGCAATTGCTCAACTAAAACTTCATGTCTCCATACAAATCACCCATTTTCGACCGATTTGTCCTATGGGAGCTATAGGATGTAGTTGTCCGATCCGGACCAAACTTGGTGAGTATAGTTTTAATGGTACCATACACATAATGTGTTAGTTTGGTTGCAATCGCTCAACTAAAACTTCATGTCTCCATACAAATTACCCATTTTCGACCGATTTGTCCTATGGGAGCTATAGGCTATAGTTGTCCGATCCGGACCAAACTTGGTGAAGATTGTTACAATGGTACCATACACATAATGTGCTAGTTTGGTTACAGTCGCTCTACTAAAACTTCATGCCTCCATACAAATCACCAATTTTCGGCCGATTTGTCCTATGGGAGCTATAGGCTATAGTTGTCCGATCCGGACCAAATTTGGTGAGGATAGTTATATAGGTACCATACACATATTGTGTAAATTTGGTCTCCCTAGCTCTAGTCGTTTTCAAGTTATGGTGATGTGAAAATAGTTTTTTACAATTTGCGGGGGCGGTAAGGGGGCGTGGCAAAGATTTGAAATAAACTTGATCTGCTCGCGAAGCAGACGGACTTTCATCCCAAATTTGGTGGCTCTAGCTCTTGTAGTTTAAAAGATCTAGGTGATCATACAGACGGACGGACAGACGGATAGACAGACAGACGGACAGACGGACATCGCTATATCGTCTCGGCTGTTGATGCTGATCAAGAATATATATACTTTATGGGGTCGGAAAAGCCTCCTTCTGCCTGTTACGCACATTTCGCTTCAGACAAACTTAATAGACCCCCATACTCTTTTTTAGAGTACGGGGTCTAATAAGCCGTATTTATATAAGTATGTAAATGTTTTAAATATCGAAATACTTCTTCTTATTATTCAATGTTTTGGGAACAGGTTTTAAAATAAAAGAAATATAATTTATTTAAAGTAGTGCTTATAATTAAAATAGAAAATTTATATATTAACTTTGACTGGGACTCGAACCTGCGACCCACGCCGATTTGCAAATGAACGAACCGTAACCCTACCAATTGGTCCACGCTCTACTTCAAAATGGCGTTGATTATTCTCATTGACATTTAATATAAGGCGGGAGTGCATTTTAAAATGTGGTATCATGCGAGACAACAACTATACAAATAAATATGTATTAGAATTGAAATCTTTCATTCAAAATGGTAAAAATTAAAACAATATCTGCGTTCAGTAGCATTGCATGAATCTGTTTAGTAACAGAACTTATTTTTGGCGCGTCCCAAAATCAGTTCGGAACAAGTACCAATGAGCGCTAAATGCCGATCAACTGAACAACTTACTTCAATTGAACTACGTTAAGCAGTTCAAAGCAGTTGAACAAGTGCAAAGCATAAGCAAAAATATGTATATATGCATGTATGTATGAATGTATATACATACACATTAATAAATGTATGTACGTGCAAGGGAGTTTACTGAATTGTTTTGGACTTTCGTATTACTTTTTTATAGCATACCATGTTATGCAAATACTTTTTAAATACAAATAAACGTTATTATTATTTAAAATAGGTTTACAATTTGTGTAAAAATTAAAAAATTTGTATTTAATTTTGGCTGGAACTCGAACCTGGGACCCACGCGGATTTGCTGCTGATAATTCAGTTGGATTATTTTCATTCACATGCAATAATTGCTTATTTAACACAGTACACTGCTTGCTACAGTTTGTGTAGGTAAACGTAGACTTTTCTATTGCAGAATTTTTGATTAATTTGTTTTATATGTTGTTGTTGTCCGATTTGGACCAAATTTGGTGGGGATATTTTTAATAATTATACACACATCCTCTGTGAGTTTGGTTGCGATCGCTCAACCAATACTACATGTCTTCATACAAATTTTGTATTTTTGATCGGTTTGTCCTATGTGAGCTATAGGCTATAGTTGTCCGATCCAGATCAAACTTGGTGAAGATAGTTATAATAGTACCATATACATAATGTGTTAGTTTGGTCTCAATCGCTCAACTAAAACTTCATGTCTCCATATAAATCACCAATTTTCGACCGATTTGACCTATGGGAGCTATAGGCTACAGTTGTCCGATCCAGACCAAACTTGGTGAGGATAGTTATAATGGTACCATACACATAATGTGTTAGTTTGGTTGCAATCGCTCAACTAAAACTTCATGTCTCCATACAAATCACCCATTTTCGACCGTTTTGTTCTATGGGAGCTATAGGCTATAGTTGTCCGATCCGAACCAAACTTGATGAGGATAGTTATAATGGTACCATACACATAATGTGTTAGTTTGGTTGCAATCGCTCGACTAAACCTTCGTGTCTCCATACAAATCACAAATTATCGACCGATTTGTCCTATGGGAGCTATAGGCTATAGTTGATGAGGATAGTTATAATGGTACCATACACATAATGTGTGAATTTGGTCCCTCTAGCTCTTTTCGTCTTCAAGTTATGGTTATGCGAAATTGTTTTTTACAATTTGCGGGGGCGGTACGGGCCGTGGCAAAGATTTGAAATAAACTTGATCTGGTCGCGAAGCAGACGGACTTTCATTCCAATTTTGGTGGCTCTAGCTCTTATAGTTTAGAAGATCCAGGTGTTCATACAGACGGACGGACTGACGGACAGACGGACATTGCTATATCGTCTCGGCTGTTGATGCTAATCAAGAATATATATACTTTATGGGGTCGGCCACGCCTCCTTCTGCCTGTTACGCACATTTCGCTTCAGACAAACTAAATAGACCCCTCTACTCTTTTTTAGAGTACGGGGTCTAAATATAAATAATATATTTATATTAAAACTAATTCAAGTCAAAAATTTTTATTTTTTTGTTGCAAAAAAAAATTTTTATTAGACCCCGTACTCTAAAAAAAGAGTAGAGGGGTCTATTAGGTTTGGCTGAAGCGAAATGTTCGTAACAGGCAGAAGGAGGCGGGCTGACCCCATAAAGTATATTTATTCTTGATCAGCATCAACAGCCGAGACGATATAGCCATGTCCGTCTGTCCGTCTGTCTGTCTGTCCGTCTGTCCGTCTGTCCGTCCGTCCGTCTGTCCGTATGAACACCTGGATCTTTTAAACTACAAAAGCTAGAGCCACCAAATTTAAAATGAAAGTCCGTCTTTATGTCAGGCAGATCAAGTTTATTTCAAATCTTTGCCACGCCCCTTACCGCCCCCGCAAATTGTGAAAAACTATGGTCACCTAGGAAAAATTTGATGTTTTAAGCGAATATCTCAGTAACTATAGCACTTAGGAGTACCGTTTTTGGTATACAGGTTGCTAGAGACAGCATAAATGCATTGTCATTAAAATTTTTGGACTGCCACGCCCCGTTTCCCCACACGAATGAAGTAATTTTCAAACTTCAATGCCATTTTTAAGGTCGTTGCACTTATCGTACGGTATTGTAATTTCAAATTCTTTTGAAGACAAAGTATCACAAACTATCCTGAAAGTTGCATACAAATCGGACAATAAACAAAAGAGCTAGACACGTTACAATGTTAACAATTGCACGCAATGTCAATGCATGTGTGCAAGCGAGACAGAAGCATATAAACATGTGAGCGAACGTTTTCGCTGCTTGTGTAGCGCAGCGCTGCTCGCGGACGATGCATGCACATGTATTCATACGATACGATAAATCATATATCGATATTCAATACGATAGTAATTTTAATTGCGATATGATCTCGAATGCGATATTTGGTCATTATGTCCATATCTATAGCGTATTTGAATTCAGTTGTTGATAATATCGATATTTGATTTGATGTGATATTTTAATTAATATCGATATCGGCATTTTCTTGGCGTTTTGCATCCCTATTACAAACTGATTGTTTTGTTTCAAAGTGTTTTATTGCAAATACTATGAGTACGAGTTCTTTTACAGTCGGCTAGCTCGACTGTAGCCTTTCTTACTTGTTTTTTTGTTGCAAATGTACCTGGGTACTTAAACGTAATTCTGGCCTTCTGACACCAAGGTAATCGTCCAAAGAAAAAGAACGATTTTTGACAAGATGTCTGCTTTTAGAGGCCCATATTCCATGCTCACCACTCTCAGATTGGAAATTTACCGATATGGACCCACCGTGCTCTTGCCTATCCGCATTATCCGCATTTTCCTGCACTGTGATCCGAGAGTAGGCCAAATTCAGCTTCAGTGTATACGCTATTAATGTTAATTCCTCTGGAAATTACAATGTCCAGGATATCGGGAGTATTTTGCGGATCTGTTGGCCAGTAGGTTGGTTGTCCAGTCGAGTGGATAGTTAAATTGAGCGTGTTAATGCAGGAATATAGGGAAAGTCCCTTAGGATTATTTAATCTTGAACCCCACCAGGTGTGCTTCGCATTAAAGTCTCCTCCAATTATAAACCTTGAGCCAAAGCTGCTCAAGCACTGTAAGAACATTTGTGTGTCAATTCAGTGTCTGGGGGGGACATAACAGGAAGCGATCGTTAGTTTGCCAAGAGAGGTGTCCATGGATAGAAAAGAGGCTTGTATCCACGGCAGGAGGAGAATTGCTTACACATCTAGACAATTCAATAATTCCATTTGACTTATACTAACAATTCATCATACTTTCTTATACTAATAATTTCAATGCTTTCTTAAACTACCTAACTATGCATATGAACTAACAACAGAGATATTTAAGATCAAAGCTTAAAATGTGAAGATTGTGAAGAAAATAACGTCAAAAATCGTCTAAGGCGTCCAGAAACGCCAGAAAATGCAAAAAACACAATAAATGAAAAAATTTTATATTGACGGAATCATGATTACTTTGATGCAGAGTCAATATAAATGATAATTATTGAATTAAATGATATTCCGATTCAAAATCGGTTGAGATTTGACAGAGATAAATAAGATCAAAGCTTGAAATGTGAGCATTCGAAAATAACGTCTAAAATCGTCCTCGACCTCTATAAACGCCAGAAAATGCAAAAACAAAAAATAAATGAAAAAATTTTAAATTGACGAAAACATGATTATTTTAATGCAGAGTCAGTATAAATGATAATTATGGAATTAAATGGTATTCCGAATTAAAATCGGTTGAGTTTTGACAGAGATAGTTTATATCAAAGCTTGAAATGTGAGGATTCGAAAATAACGGCTTAAATCGTCTAAGACCTCTAGAAACGCCAGAAAATGCAAAAAATAAAATATAAGTATAAACATTTGGAATTGACGAAATCATGATTATTTTTATGCAGAGTCGATATAAATGAAAATTATTTAATTATATGGTATTTCGATTCAAAATCGGTTGAGTTTTGACAGAGATAGTTAAGATTAAAGCTTGAAATGTGAAGATTCGAAAATAACGTCTAAAATCGTCTAAGACCTCTAGAAACGCCAGAATATGCAAAAAACACAAGATAAATGAACAAATTTTAAATTGACGAAATCATGACTATTTTGACGCAGAGTCAATATAAATGCAATTTATTGAATTAAAAGGTATTCCGATTCAAAATCGGTTGAGTTTTGACAGAGAAAAGGTTTTGAAAGGTCAAAAGGTTGAAATGTGAGGGATCGAAAATAACGTCTAAAATCGTCGTACATCTCTAGAAACGCCAGAAAATACAACAAACGCCAGAAAAAACAAAAAAAAATGAAAAAATTTTAAATTGACGAAAACATGATTATTTTAATGCAGAGTCAGTATAAATGATAATTATGGAATTAAATGGTATTCCGATTTAAAATCGGTTGAGTTTTGACAGAGATATTTAGATCAAAGCTTGAAATGTGAGGATTCGAAAATAACGGCTTAAATCGTCTTAGACCTCTAGAAACGCCAGAAAATGCAAAAAATAAAATATAAGTATAAACATTTGGAATTGACGAAATCATGATTATTTTGATGCAGAGTCGATATAAATGAAAATTATTGAATTATATGGTATTTCGATTCAAAATCGGTTGAGTTTTGACAGAGATAGTTAAGATTAAAGCTTAAAATGTGAAGATTCGAAAATAACGTCTAAAATCGTCTAAGACCTCTAGAAACGCCAGAATATGCAAAATACACAAGATAAATGAACAAATTTTAAATTGACGAAATCATGACTAATTTGACGCAGAGTCAATATAAATGAAAATTATTGAATTAAGAGGTATTTCGATTCAAAATCGGTTGAGTTTTGACAAAGAAAAGGTTTTGAAAGGTCAAAGGTTGAAATGTGAGGGTTCGAAAATAACGTCTAAAATCGTCGTACAACTCTAGAAACGCCAGAAAATACAACAAACAAAAAAAAAACAAGTAAGAAAGGCTACAGTCGAGCGAGCCGACTGTAAAAGACCCTGCACTCCTTATAGTGCGCGTTTTCCATACAAATCACCAATTATCGACCGATTTGACCTATGGGAGCTATAGGCTATAGTTGTCCGATCCGGACCAAACTTGGTGAGGATAGTTATAATGATACCATGCACACAACGTGTTAGTTTGGCTGCAATCGCTCAACTAAAACTTCATGTCTCCTTACAAATCACCAATATTCAACCGATTTGTCCTATGGGAGCTATAGGCTATTGTTGTCCGATCCGGACCAAACTTAGTGAGGATAGTTATAATTGTACCTGTAACATCGCGTGTTTTTAACTTGCCGTTCATGCTCCAAAATGTTAGCCAAAAATCTAAATGGCAACGCATTGAACGCCAATGTGAGTCTCGAGTGAAACACACGTGGACCCTCGGTTTCACAGCGGTGGTCGGGACCCTTTAATACGCTAGCTCTTTCCGCGACATAAAAATTATTATTATAGAGTCCCTACTGAAACTATTCAAAGTCTAAAAGAGAAAGCCGAGCTTCCAAAATACAAGCCAAGAGTAACCAATATTATAAAAACAGGTGAAAAACGAAATTTAAATCTTTATACAATTGTTCGGTGCAGGATCAAGGATGTTGTTTGATCCTCGCGGTCTTTACCCTCCCTTCCATTGAATCTCCTTGCGAGTCTGCGAGATTCCCTAATTATTTATTTTAACACCCTAACATTTCATAGCACCTAATAATAAACTCAAACCTTCATTTTAATTTTCAGCGTTACAATATTTTTATTTAACATGACTCATGGTATCTATTTCTATTATATGGAAGTGACAATATTCAAGAATCCCAAATACTGACTATTAGTTCATTGACAAGAGATACGTTTACATTTTTATTACTTATTAAATTTTTTATAGGATTTTATTCAAGTGCATATTTTAGGATTCAGTGGCGTAGCGATGTTGTTTTTTAAATTTTAATTAAAATTTTCGCATTGTTTTTTCAATAATTTTTGTGCATGTAGGGCATAAGTAGAGAATATATTTATTTTACTTTAAATCAAAAACCAGAAAGAAAAGTACAGTCGAGCACGCCCGACCGTAGAATACTCTCTGCATTTTATTCCCGATCATATTAATAATATCGATATACGGGTATATCAATTGATAGAACATGCAATAAAACACGTTGAAACAAAAACATCTGTATACACACACTAATACATTTGACATTATATGTATGCACGCACATATGTATGTGTGTATATGTAATACATACACAATTGGTTGGCACGGCCAGCATTCGCGGGAAGCGCTGCCGCTAGCAAGCAGCGAAAACGTTCGCTCACATGTTTGTGTGTTTCTATATCGCTCGCACACATGCATTGGCAATGCGTTCAATTATCAACTTTCTTACATGTCTTACTCTTTTGTTTATTGTCCGATTTAGATACTTTCAGGACCGTTTAATATATTTTGTCTTCAAATGAATGTGAAATAACAATACTGTACGATAAGAAAATATGCCTTAAAATCGGCATTGAAGTTTGCAAATTATTTTATTTCTTGTGGGAAAAGGGGGCGTGGCAGTCCAAAATTTTTAATGACAATGCATTTATGCCGTCTCAAGGAACCTACATAACAAAATTGGTGTTACTAAGTGGCATAGTTACTGAGATATTTGCCTAAAACATAAATTTTTTACGAGGTATTTCTAGATTTTTGCACATTGTGGGCAAACGGGGCGTGGCATCGAAAAAAAAAGTTTCTTGTATTGACTGACTTAATATCGAGTCGATTGAGACCAAATTCAAACTTTTAACTCTTACCATCTCTGAAATCTGTTTGTTCATACGGACAGACGGACAGACAGACGGACATGGCTATATCGACTCGGCTTGTGATGCTGATCAAGAATATATATACTTTATGGGGTCTGCCACGCCTCCTTCTGCCTGTTACATACTTATTTTTTTTTGCACAAACTCAATATACTCTCTCTTGCAGAGAGTATAACAAGAAAGAATGCTATAGTCGCCTCGCGACTTTAGGATACCCGTTACTCAGTTTAATTATATTATTAACAATGCAATATAATAATAATAATAGTATAACCGTTTAGGTAATCGGCCCCTTTTGATTTTAATTCACATGACTTGGAAAATACAGAAAATTTTCATACAAATTCATATTTACAGCGTATTTTTGACCAATTGTCCCTATGGGAGCTATACGATATAGTTGTCCGATTTGGATCAAACTTGTTCAGTATATGTACTCTCTAGACGTGTACTTTATGTGTCAATTTGGTTTATATAGCATTGCTAACAAAAAAGTTTTCTATACAAAAACATGCTATTTTTACCTGTTTTTACCTTTGTATGTACATAGAACGCCCTAAAATGGGCGTGTCAAAAAAAAACAAACTCGTACTGCTTGGGCATTTTATCTTTCGTTTGCGACCACTCGGGCCTTTCTAGCTCTTATAGTCTCTGAGATCCTTTTGTTCACACAGACGGACAGACGGATAGACGGACAGACGGACGGACAGACGGACAGACGGACATGGCTATATCGACTCGGCTAGTCATGCTGATCAAGAATATATATACTTTATGGGGTCTGCCATGCCTCCTTCTCCCTGTTACATACATTCCAACGAATACAATATACCCTTTTACTCTACGAGTAACGCAAAATAAAGAATATTTTACTTTTCGGTGTTTTCCTGACTTTTAAATTGTTTTACATATTTTTATCATTTTTAGACCCCGTACTCTAAAAAAGAGTAGAGGGGTCTATTAAGTTTGTCTGAAGCGAAATGTGCGTAACAGGCAGAAGGAGGCATGGCCGACCCCATAAAGTATATATAGTTACATATCCGCAACCCCAAATATGTAAACATTCCTCCTAAATTCCAAGACTCACAATTATAAACATTCCCACAAAAATCGTTCTCACGAAAAATGATTATTTACATTCATTTTTCTAAACAAAAATTATCTGCCTTCTTTTCCAAAGCTTCACTTTGGATAAGTGCATAATCAGCGATCTTGCATAAAACTTTCAAGCTTATCAAAAGCTTGTCAAAGCTGCACTTAAATGTAATCAACAGAACACTAACATAACTTTAACAGATTATAGTCCAAACAAATGTTAATGAAAAGCTTTAATCAAAACTTTCATTTAGCCCAAAATCTTTATGAAAAATTAGTTTTAAACTCACGCTTTAAGTGTTCACTTAAATAAAAAAGAAATGAAATAAAATTTAATTTTTTTTTTCTAAATATTAAATTGAAATTTAATTGGCGCAGCCGGGAGGATACTGAGAAAGTCCCTTTTAACAGTAATTCGTCCTTTTTCAAATCACATAACGAATATCCTTATACAACTAAGTGATACTTCGGGATTGGAGCTCGCGATTTAGCCGCAAAAAGTGACGCGATTCAGATCATTACGATTTTAGGAACACCAGTATCCGCACAAGAACACGCGAGTGCACTGCAAATAGCCCATTTAAACAAATAAATTGGACTGCTATTAAAACAAACCAAACCCAATAGCCCAATTAAAAAACAAAATTCGACCGCTATTGAAACAAACCGGACAAAACATAATAGCCCAATTAAACAAAAAATTCGGACCGCTATTGAATCAAACAAAATCAAGAAAAATTTTTGTTTTGTTAATAAACAAATAGTTAAATAAATTAAATAATAAAAAAAAACAAAACAAAGTGAACAAAAAAATTACAATGGCACTACCTTAAAGAAGAATTTTCGCAACTACTTCAACAAATACGCCAAGCAACGCATATTTTTCTGAGACCACCTTGATTGGCAAATCTTCTAAAATTTTCGCCACTACTTCCACAAATACGCCCATACCTTTTTCTAGACCCCATATTTTGGTGTTTTCTCCCCGTGGAATACTTGATGAATTTATATGGGACAGATGACGCCCGTTTTGCTATCATATTTGGAGTCATCGAATTCGCAGATCGTGGGCGCAGCCGGAAACATCAACCCAAAGTGGTTCTACCTCAACAACTGACGATATCCTTTGGAAGACAGCCCCCTCATCAACGAATACAAAACGCAT
>JAEIGM010000278.1:0-45290 GCA_018903735.1 Drosophila cardini
CTAGAAACGCAGAAAATGCAAAAAACATAAAATAAATGGGAAAAATTTTAAATTGACGAAATCAAGATTGTTTTTGATGCAGAGTCGATATAAATGAAAATTATTGAATTAAACGAGGTATTCCGATTCAAAATCGGTTGAGTTTTAACAGAGATAGCTAAGATCAAGGCCCGAAATGTGAGGATTCAGGAAATAAGATCTAAAATCCTCTAAGACCTCTAGAAACAATAGAAAATGCAAAAACAAAAAATAAATGAAAAAAATTTTTAAATTCTCAAAATCAAGATTATTTTGATGCAGAGTCGATATAAATGAAAATTATTGAATTAAGCAGGGTATTCCGATTCAAAATCGGTTGAGTTTTGACAGAGATAGCTAAGATCAAGGCCCGAAATGTGAGGATTCGAAAAATAAGGTCTAAAATCCCTCCTAAGACCTCTAGAAACGCCAGAAAATGCAAAAACAAAAAATTAACTGCGAAAAATTGTAAATTGACGAAATCAAGATTATTTTGATGCAGAGTCGATATAAATGAAAATTATTGAATTAAACGGTATTCCGATTCAAAATCGGTTGAGTTTTGACAGAGATAGCTAAAGATCAAGGCCTGAAATGTGAGGATTCGAAAATAAGGTCTCAAATCCTCTAAGACCTCTAGAAACGCCAGAAAATGCAAAAACAAAAAATAAATGAAAAAATTTTAAATTGACGAAATCAAGATTGTTTTGATGCAGAGTCGATCGTAAATGAAAATTATTAAATTAAATGGTATTCCGATTCAAAATCGGTTGAGTTTCGACAGAGATGGCTAAGATCAAGGCCCGAAATGTGAGGATTCGAAAATAACGTCTAAAATCCTCTAAGACCTCTAAAACGCCAGAAAATGCAAAAACAAAAAATAAATGAAAAAATTTTAAATTGACGAAATCAAGATTATTTTGATGCAGAGTCGATATAAATGAAAATTATTGAATGGAAATGGTATTCTGATTCAAAATCGGTTGAGTTTTGACAGAGATAGCTAAAATCAAGGCCTGAAATGTGAGGATTCGAAAAAAACGTGTAAAATCCTCTAAGACCTCTAGAAGCACTTGAAAATGCAAAAACAAAAAATAAATGAAAAAATTTTAAATTTACGAAATCAAGATTATTTTGATGCAGAGTCGATATAAATGAAAATTATTGAATTAAATGGTATTCCGATTCAAAATCGGTTGAGTTTTGACAGAGATAGCCAAGATCAAGGCCCGAAATGTGAGGATTCGAAAACAACGTCTAAAATCCTCTAAGACCTCTAGAAACGCCAGAAAATGCAAAAACAAAAAATAAATGAAAAAATTTTAAATTGACGAAATCAAGATTATTTTGATGCAGAGTCGATATAAATGAAAATTATTGAATTAAACGGTATTCTGATTCAAAATCGGTTGAGTTTTGACAGAGATAGCTAAGATCAAGGCCCGAAATGTGAGGATTCGAAAATAACGTCTAAAATCGTCTAAGACCTCTAGAAACGCCAGAAAATGCAAAAACAAAAATAAATGAAAAAAATTTTAAATTGACGAAATCAAGATTATTTTGATGCAGAGTCGATATAAATGAAAATTATTGAATTAAATGGTATTCCGATTCAAAATCGGTTGAGTTTTGACAGAGATAGCTAAGATCAAGGCCTGAAATGTGAGGATTCGAAAATAACGTCTTAAATCGTCTAAGACCTCTAGAAACGCCAGAAAATGCAAAAACAAAAAATAAATGAAAAAATTTTAAATTGACGAAATCAAGATTATTTTGATGCAGAGTCGATATAAATGAAAATTATTGAATTAAATGGTATTCTGATTCAAAATCGGTTGAGTTTTGACAGAGATAGCTAAGATCAAGGCCCGAAATGTGAGGATTCAAAAATAAGGTCTAAAATCCTCTAAGACCTCTAGAAACGCCAGAAAATGCAAAAACAAAAAATAAATGAAAAAATTTTAAATTGACGAAATCAAGATTATTTTGATGCAGAGTCGATATAAATGAAAATTATTGAATTAAATGGTATTCTGATTCAAAATCGGTTGAGTTTTAACAGAGATAGCTAAGATCAAGGCCCGAAATGTGAGGATTCGAAAATAAGATCTAAAATCCTCTAAGACCTCTAGAAACGCCAGAAAATGCAAAAACAAAAAATAAATGAAAAAATTTTAAATTGACGAAATCAAGATTATTTTGATGCAGAGTCGATATAAATGAAAATTATTGAATTAAATGGTATTCCGATTCAAAATCGGTTGAGTTTTGACAGAGATAGCTAAGATCAAGGCCCGAAATGTGAGGATTCGAAAATAACGTCTAAAATCCTCTAAGACCTCTAGAAACGCCAGAAAATGCAAAAACAAAAAATAAATGAAAAAATTTTAAATTGACGAAATCAAGATTATTTTGATGCAGAGTCGATATAAATGAAAATTATTGAATTAAACGGTATTCCGATTCAAAATCGGTTGAGTTTTGACAGAGATAGCTAAGATCAAGGCCCGAAATGTGAGGATTCGAAAATAAGGTCTAAAATCCTCTAAGACCTCTAGAAACGCCAGAAAATGCAAAAACAAAAAATTAAATGAAAAAATTGTAAATTGACGAAATCAAGATTATTTTGATGCAGAGTCGATATAAATGAAAATTATTGAATTAAATGGTATTCTGATTCAAAATCGGTTGAGTTTTGACAGAGATAGCTAAGATCAAGGCCCGAAATGTGAGGATTCGAAAATAACGTCTAAAATCGTCTAAGACCTCTAGAAACGCCAGAAAATGCAAAAACAAAAAATAAATGAAAAAAAATTTTAAATTGACGAAATCAAGATTATTTTGATGCAGAGTCGATATAAATGAAAATTATTGAATTAAATGGTATTCCGATTCAAAATCGGTTGAGTTTTGACAGAGATAGCTAAGATCAAGGCCTGAAATGTGAGGATTCGAAAATAACGTCTAAAATCCTCTAAGACCTCTAGAAACGCCAGAAAATGCAAAAACATAAAATAAATGAAAAAATTTTAAATTGACGAAATCAAGATTATTTTGATGCAGAGTCGATATAAATGAAAATTATTGAATTAAATGGTATTCCGATTCAAAATCGGTTGAGTTTTGACAGAGATAGCTAAGATCAAGGCCCGAAATGTGAGGATTCGAAAATAACGTCTAAAATCCTCTAAGACCTCTAGAAACGCCAGAAAATGCAAAAACAAAAAATAAATGAAAAAATTTTAAATTGACGAAATCAAGATTATTTTGATGCAGAGTCGATATAAATGAAAATTATTGAATTAAATGGTATTCCGATTCAAAATCGGTTGAGTTTTGACAGAGATAGCTAAGATCAAGGCCCTGAAATGTGAGGATTCGAAAATAACGTCTAAAATCGTCTAAGACCTCTAGAAACGCCAGAAAATGCAAAAACAAAAAATAAATGAAAAAAATTTTAAATTGACGAAATCAAGATTATTTTGATGCAGAGTCGATATAAATGAAAATTATTGAATTAAATGGTATTCCGATTCAAAATCGGTTGAGTTTTGACAGAGATAGCTAAGATCAAGGCCCGAAATGTGAGGATTCGAAAATAACGTCTAAAATCGTCTAAGACCTCTAGAAACGCCAGAAAATGCAAAAACAAAAAAATAAATGAAAAAATTGTAAATTGACGAAATCAAGATTATTTTGATGCAGAGTCGATATAAATGAAAATTATTGAATTAAATGGTATTCCGATTCAAAATCGGTTGAGTTTTGACAGAGATAGCTAAGATCAAGGCCCGAAATGTGAGGATTCGAAAATAACGTCTTAAATCGTCTAAGACCTCTAGAAACGCCAGAAAATGCAAAAACAAAAAAATAAATGAAAAAATTTTAAATTGACGAAATCAAGATTATTTTGATGCAGAGTCGATATAAATGAAAATTATTGAATTAAATGGTATTCCGATTCAAAATCGGTTGAGTTTTGACAGAGATAGCTAAGATCAAGGCCCGAAATGTGAGGATTCGAAAATAACGTCTAAAATCCTCTAAGACCTCTAGAAACGCCAGAAAATGCAAAAACAAAAAATAAATGAAAAAATTTTAAATTGACGAAATCAAGATTATTTTGATGCAGAGTCGATATAAATGAAAATTATTGAATTAAATGGTATTCCGATTCAAAATCGGTTGAGTTTTGACAGAGATAGCTAAGATCAAGGCCTGAAATGTGAGGATTCGAAAATAACGTCTAAAATCCTCTAAGACCTCTAGAAACGCCAGAAAATGCAAAAACAAAAAATAAATGAAAAAATTTTAAATTGACGAAATCAAGATTATTTTGATGCAGAGTCGATATAAATGAAAATTATTGAATTAAATGGTATTCCGATTCAAAATCGGTTGAGTTTTGACAGAGATAGCTAAGATCAAGGCCCGAAATGTGAGGATTCGAAAATAACGTCTAAAATCGTCTAAGACCTCTAGAAACGCCAGAAAATGCAAAAACAAAAAATAAATGAAAAAAATTTTAAATTGACGAAATCAAGATTATTTTGATGCAGAGTCGATATAAATGAAAATTATTGAATTAAATGGTATTCCGATTCAAAATCGGTTGAGTTTTGACAGAGATAGCTAAGATCAAGGCCCTGAAATGTGAGGATTCGAAAATAACGTCTAAAATCCTCTAAGACCTCTAGAAACGCCAGAAAATGCAAAAACAAAAAATAAATTGAAAAAATTTTAAATTGACGAAATCAAGATTATTTTGATGCAGAGTCGATATAAATGAAAATTATTGAATTAAATGGTATTCCGATTCAAAATCGGTTGAGTTTTGACAGAGATAGCTAAGATCAAGGCCCGAAATGTGAGGATTCGAAAAATAACGTCTAAAATCCTCTAAGACCTCTAGAAACGCCAGAAAATGCAAAAACAAAAAATAAATGAAAAAATTTTAAATTGACGAAATCAAGATTATTTTGATGCAGAGTCGATATAAATGAAAATTATTGAATTAAATGGTATTCTGATTCAAAATCGGTTGAGTTTTGACAGAGATAGCTAAGATCAAGGCCCGAAATGTGAGGATTCGAAAATAACGTCTAAAATCCTCTAAGACCTCTAGAAACGCCAGAAAATGCAAAAACAAAAAATAAATGAAAAAATTTTAAATTGACGAAATCAAGATTATTTTGATGCAGAGTCGATATAAATGAAAATTATTGAATTAAATGGTATTCCGATTCAAAATCGGTTGAGTTTTGACAGAGATAGCTAAGATCAAGGCCCGAAATGTGAGGATTCGAAAATAACGTCTAAAATCCTCTAAGACCTCTAGAAACGCCAGAAAATGCAAAAACAAAAAATTAAATGAAAAAATTTTAAATTGACGAAATCAAGATTATTTTGATGCAGAGTCGATATAAATGAAAATTATTGAATTAAATGGTATTCCGATTCAAAATCGGTTGAGTTTTGACAGAGATAGCTAAGATCAAGGCCCGAAATGTGAGGATTCGAAAATAACGTCTAAAATTCTCTAAGACCTCTAGAAACGGCAGAAAATGCAAAAACAAAAAATTAAATGAAAAAATTGTGAATTGACGAAATCAAGATTATTTTGATGCAGAGTCGATATAAATGAAAATTATTGAATTAAATGGTATTCTGATTCAAAATCGGTTGAGTTTTGACAGAGATAGCTAAGATCAAGGCCCGAAATGTGAGGATTCGAAAATAACGTCTAAAATCGTCTAAGACCTCTAGAAACGCCAGAAAATGCAAAAACAAAAAATAAATGAAAAAAAATTTTAAATTGACGAAATCAAGATTATTTTGATGCAGAGTCGATATAAATGAAAATTATTGAATTAAATGGTATTCCGATTCAAAATCGGTTGAGTTTTGACAGAGATAGCTAAGATCAAGGCCCGAAATGTGAGGATTCGAAAATAACGTCTAAAATCCTCTAAGACCTCTAGAAACGCCAGAAAATGCAAAAACAAAAAATAAATGAAAAAAATTTTAAATTGACGAAATCAAGATTATTTTGATGCAGAGTCGATATAAATGAAAATTATTGAATTAAATGGTATTCCGATTCAAAATCGGTTGAGTTTTGACAGAGATAGCTAAGATCAAGGCCCGAAATGTGAGGATTCGAAAAATAACGTCTTAAATCCTCTAAGACCTCTAGAAACGCCAGAAAATGCAAAAACAAAAAATAAATGAAAAAAATTTTAAATTGACGAAATCAAGATTATTTTGATGCAGAGTCGATATAAATGAAAATTATTGAATTAAATGGTATTCCGATTCAAAATCGGTTGAGTTTTGACAGAGATAGCTAAAGATCAAGGCCCTGAAATGTGAGGATTCGAAAAATAACGTCTAAAATCCTCTAAGACCTCTAGAAACGCCAGAAAATGCAAAAACAAAAAATAAATGAAAAAATTTTAAATTGACGAAATCAAGATTATTTTGATGCAGAGTCGATATAAATGAAAATTATTGAATTAAATGGTATTCCGATTCAAAATCGGTTGAGTTTTGACAGAGATAGCTAAGATCAAGGCCCGAAATGTGAGGATTCGAAAACAACGTCTAAAATCCTCTAAGACCTCTAGAAACGCCAGAAAATGCAAAAACAAAAAAATAAATGAAAAATTTTAAATTGACGAAATCAAGATTATTTTGATGCAGAGTCGATATAAATGAAAATTATTGAATTAAATGGTATTCTGATTCAAAATCGGTTGAGTTTTGACAGAGATAGCTAAGATCAAGGCCTGAAATGTGAGGATTCGAAAATAACGTCTAAAATCGTCTAAGACCTCTAGAAACGCCAGAAAATGCAAAAACAAAAAAATAAATGAAAAAATTTTAAATTGACGAAATCAAGATTATTTTGATGCAGAGTCGATATAAATGAAAATTATTGAATTAAATGGTATTCCGATTCAAAATCGGTTGAGTTTTTGACAGAGATAGCTAAGATCAAGGCCCGAAATGTGAGGATTCGAAAATAACGTCTAAAATCGTCTAAGACCTCTAGAAACGCCAGAAAATGCAAAAAACAAAAAATAAATGAAAAAATTTTAAATTGACGAAATCAAGATTATTTTGATGCAGAGTCGATATAAATGAAAATTATTGAATTAAATGGTATTCCGATTCAAAATCGGTTGAGTTTTGACAGAGATAGCTAAGATCAAGGCCCGAAATGTGAGGATTCGAAAATAACGTCTAAAATCCTCTAAGACCTCTAGAAACGCCAGAAAATGCAAAAACAAAAAAATAAATGAAAAAATTTTAAATTGACGAAATCAAGATTATTTTGATGCAGAGTCGATATAAATGAAAATTATTGAATTAAATGGTATTCCGATTCAAAATCGGTTGAGTTTTGACAGAGATAGCTAAGATCAAGGCCCGAAATGTGAGGATTCGAAAATAACGTCTAAAATCCTCTAAGACCTCTAGAAACGCCAGAAAATGCAAAAACAAAAAAATAAATGAAAAAATTTTAAATTGACGAAATCAAGATTATTTTGATGCAGAGTCGATATAAATGAAAATTATTGAATTAAATGGTATTCTGATTCAAAATCGGTTGAGTTTTGACAGAGATAGCTAAGATCAAGGCCTGAAATGTGAGGATTCGAAAATAACGTCTAAAATCGTCTAAGACCTCTAGAAACGCCAGAAAATGCAAAAACAAAAAATAAATGAAAAAATTTTAAATTGACGAAATCAAGATTATTTTGATGCAGAGTCGATATAAATGAAAATTATTGAATTAAATGGTATTCCGATTCAAAATCGGTTGAGTTTTGACAGAGATAGCTAAGATCAAGGCCCGAAATGTGAGGATTCGAAAATAACGTCTAAAATCCTCTAAGACCTCTAGAAACGCCAGAAAATGCAAAAACAAAAAATAAATGAAAAAAATTTTAAATTGACGAAATCAAGATTATTTTGATGCAGAGTCGATATAAATGAAAATTATTGAATTAAATGGTATTCCGATTCAAAATCGGTTGAGTTTTGACAGAGATAGCTAAGATCAAGGCCCGAAATGTGAGGATTCGAAAATAACGTCTAAAATCCTCTAAGACCTCTAGAAACGCCAGAAAATGCAAAAACAAAAAATAAATGAAAAAATTTTAAATTGACGAAATCAAGATTATTTTGATGCAGAGTCGATATAAATGAAAATTATTGAATTAAATGGTATTCTGATTCAAAATCGGTTGAGTTTTAACAGAGATAGCTAAGATCAAGGCCCGAAATGTGAGGATTCGAAAATAACGTCTAAAATCCTCTAAGACCTCTAGAAACGCCAGAAAATGCAAAAACAAAAAATAAATGAAAAAATTTTAAATTGACGAAATCAAGATTATTTTGATGCAGAGTCGATATAAATGAAAATTATTGAATTAAATGGTATTCCGATTCAAAATCGGTTGAGTTTTGACAGAGATAGCTAAGATCAAGGCCCGAAATGTGAGGATTCGAAAATAACGTCTAAAATCCTCTAAGACCTCTAGAAACGCCAGAAAATGCAAAAACAAAAAATAAATGAAAAAAATTTTAAATTGACGAAATCAAGATTATTTTGATGCAGAGTCGATATAAATGAAAATTATTGAATTAAATGGTATTCCGATTCAAAATCGGTTGAGTTTTGACAGAGATAGCTAAGATCAAGGCCCGAAATGTGAGGATTCGAAAATAACGTCTAAAATCCTCTAAGACCTCTAGAAACGCCAGAAAATGCAAAAACAAAAAAATAAATGAAAAAATTTTAAATTGACGAAATCAAGATTATTTTGATGCAGAGTCGATATAAATGAAAATTATTGAATTAAATGGTATTCCGATTCAAAATCGGTTGAGTTTTGACAGAGATAGCTAAGATCAAGGCCCGAAATGTGAGGATTCGAAAATAACGTCTAAAATCCTCTAAGACCTCTAGAAACGCCAGAAAATGCAAAAACAAAAAAATAAATGAAAAAATTTTAAATTGACGAAATCAAGATTATTTTGATGCAGAGTCGATATAAATGAAAATTATTGAATTAAATGGTATTCCGATTCAAAATCGGTTGAGTTTTGACAGAGATAGCTAAGATCAAGGCCCGAAATGTGAGGATTCGAAAATAACGTCTAAAATCCTCTAAGACCTCTAGAAACGCCAGAAAATGCAAAAACAAAAAATAAATGAAAAAATTTTAAATTGACGAAATCAAGATTATTTTGATGCAGAGTCGATATAAATGAAAATTATTGAATTAAATGGTATTCCGATTCAAAATCGGTTGAGTTTTGACAGAGATAGCTAAGATCAAGGCCTGAAATGTGAGGATTCGAAAATAACGTCTAAAATCCTCTAAGACCTCTAGAAACGCCAGAAAATGCAAAAACAAAAAATAAATGAAAAAATTTTAAATTGACGAAATCAAGATTATTTTGATGCAGAGTCGATATAAATGAAAATTATTGAATTAAATGGTATTCCGATTCAAAATCGGTTGAGTTTTGACAGAGATAGCTAAGATCAAGGCCCGAAATGTGAGGATTCGAAAATAACGTCTAAAATCCTCTAAGACCTCTAGAAACGCCAGAAAATGCAAAAACAAAAAAATAAATGAAAAAAATTTTAAATTGACGAAATCAAGATTATTTTGATGCAGAGTCGATATAAATGAAAATTATTGAATTAAATGGTATTCCGATTCAAAATCGGTTGAGTTTTGACAGAGATAGCTAAGATCAAGGCCCGAAATGTGAGGATTCGAAAATAACGTCTAAAATCCTCTAAGACCTCTAGAAACGCCAGAAAATGCAAAAACAAAAAAATAAATGAAAAAATTTTAAATTGACGAAATCAAGATTATTTTGATGCAGAGTCGATATAAATGAAAATTATTGAATTAAATGGTATTCCGATTCAAAATCGGTTGAGTTTTGACAGAGATAGCTAAGATCAAGGCCCGAAATGTGAGGATTCGAAAATAACGTCTAAAATCCTCTAAGACCTCTAGAAACGCCAGAAAATGCAAAAACAAAAAAATAAATGAAAAAATTTTAAATTGACGAAATCAAGATTATTTTGATGCAGAGTCGATATAAATGAAAATTATTGAATTAAATGGTATTCCGATTCAAAATCGGTTGAGTTTTGACAGAGATAGCTAAGATCAAGGCCCGAAATGTGAGGATTCGAAAATAACGTCTAAAATCCTCTAAGACCTCTAGAAACGCCAGAAAATGCAAAAACAAAAAATAAATGAAAAAATTTTAAATTGACGAAATCAAGATTATTTTGATGCAGAGTCGATATAAATGAAAATTATTGAATTAAATGGTATTCCGATTCAAAATCGGTTGAGTTTTGACAGAGATAGCTAAGATCAAGGCCCGAAATGTGAGGATTCGAAAATAACGTCTAAAATCCTCTAAGACCTCTAGAAACGCCAGAAAATGCAAAAACAAAAAATAAATGAAAAAATTTTAAATTGACGAAATCAAGATTATTTTGATGCAGAGTCGATATAAATGAAAATTATTGAATTAAATGGTATTCCGATTCAAAATCGGTTGAGTTTTGACAGAGATAGCTAAGATCAAGGCCCGAAATGTGAGGATTCGAAAATAACGTCTAAAATCCTCTAAGACCTCTAGAAACGCCAGAAAATGCAAAAACAAAAAATAAATGAAAAAATTTTAAATTGACGAAATCAAGATTATTTTGATGCAGAGTCGATATAAATGAAAATTATTGAATTAAATGGTATTCCGATTCAAAATCGGTTGAGTTTTGACAGAGATAGCTAAGATCAAGGCCCGAAATGTGAGGATTCGAAAATAACGTCTAAAATCCTCTAAGACCTCTAGAAACGCCAGAAAATGCAAAAACAAAAAATAAATGAAAAAATTTTAAATTGACGAAATCAAGATTATTTTGATGCAGAGTCGATATAAATGAAAATTATTGAATTAAATGGTATTCCGATTCAAAATCGGTTGAGTTTTGACAGAGATAGCTAAGATCAAGGCCCGAAATGTGAGGATTCGAAAATAACGTCTAAAATCCTCTAAGACCTCTAGAAACGCCAGAAAATGCAAAAACAAAAAATAAATGAAAAAATTTTAAATTGACGAAATCAAGATTATTTTGATGCAGAGTCGATATAAATGAAAATTATTGAATTAAATGGTATTCCGATTCAAAATCGGTTGAGTTTTGACAGAGATAGCTAAGATCAAGGCCCGAAATGTGAGGATTCGAAAATAACGTCTAAAATCCTCTAAGACCTCTAGAAACGCCAGAAAATGCAAAAACAAAAAATAAATGAAAAAATTTTAAATTGACGAAATCAAGATTATTTTGATGCAGAGTCGATATAAATGAAAATTATTGAATTAAATGGTATTCCGATTCAAAATCGGTTGAGTTTTGACAGAGATAGCTAAGATCAAGGCCCGAAATGTGAGGATTCGAAAATAACGTCTAAAATCCTCTAAGACCTCTAGAAACGCCAGAAAATGCAAAAACAAAAAATAAATGAAAAAATTTTAAATTGACGAAATCAAGATTATTTTGATGCAGAGTCGATATAAATGAAAATTATTGAATTAAATGGTATTCCGATTCAAAATCGGTTGAGTTTTGACAGAGATAGCTAAGATCAAGGCCCGAAATGTGAGGATTCGAAAATAACGTCTAAAATCCTCTAAGACCTCTAGAAACGCCAGAAAATGCAAAAACAAAAAATAAATGAAAAAATTTTAAATTGACGAAATCAAGATTATTTTGATGCAGAGTCGATATAAATGAAAATTATTGAATTAAATGGTATTCCGATTCAAAATCGGTTGAGTTTTGACAGAGATAGCTAAGATCAAGGCCCGAAATGTGAGGATTCGAAAATAACGTCTAAAATCCTCTAAGACCTCTAGAAACGCCAGAAAATGCAAAAACAAAAAATAAATGAAAAAATTTTAAATTGACGAAATCAAGATTATTTTGATGCAGAGTCGATATAAATGAAAATTATTGAATTAAATGGTATTCCGATTCAAAATCGGTTGAGTTTTGACAGAGATAGCTAAGATCAAGGCCCGAAATGTGAGGATTCGAAAATAACGTCTAAAATCCTCTAAGACCTCTAGAAACGCCAGAAAATGCAAAAACAAAAAATAAATGAAAAAATTTTAAATTGACGAAATCAAGATTATTTTGATGCAGAGTCGATATAAATGAAAATTATTGAATTAAATGGTATTCCGATTCAAAATCGGTTGAGTTTTGACAGAGATAGCTAAGATCAAGGCCCGAAATGTGAGGATTCGAAAATAACGTCTAAAATCCTCTAAGACCTCTAGAAACGCCAGAAAATGCAAAAACAAAAAATAAATGAAAAAATTTTAAATTGACGAAATCAAGATTATTTTGATGCAGAGTCGATATAAATGAAAATTATTGAATTAAATGGTATTCCGATTCAAAATCGGTTGAGTTTTGACAGAGATAGCTAAGATCAAGGCCCGAAATGTGAGGATTCGAAAATAACGTCTAAAATCCTCTAAGACCTCTAGAAACGCCAGAAAATGCAAAAACAAAAAATAAATGAAAAAATTTTAAATTGACGAAATCAAGATTATTTTGATGCAGAGTCGATATAAATGAAAATTATTGAATTAAATGGTATTCCGATTCAAAATCGGTTGAGTTTTGACAGAGATAGCTAAGATCAAGGCCCGAAATGTGAGGATTCGAAAATAACGTCTAAAATCCTCTAAGACCTCTAGAAACGCCAGAAAATGCAAAAACAAAAAATAAATGAAAAAATTTTAAATTGACGAAATCAAGATTATTTTGATGCAGAGTCGATATAAATGAAAATTATTGAATTAAATGGTATTCCGATTCAAAATCGGTTGAGTTTTGACAGAGATAGCTAAGATCAAGGCCCGAAATGTGAGGATTCGAAAATAACGTCTAAAATCCTCTAAGACCTCTAGAAACGCCAGAAAATGCAAAAACAAAAAATAAATGAAAAAATTTTAAATTGACGAAATCAAGATTATTTTGATGCAGAGTCGATATAAATGAAAATTATTGAATTAAATGGTATTCCGATTCAAAATCGGTTGAGTTTTGACAGAGATAGCTAAGATCAAGGCCCGAAATGTGAGGATTCGAAAATAACGTCTAAAATCCTCTAAGACCTCTAGAAACGCCAGAAAATGCAA
Source organism: Drosophila cardini (assembly GCA_018903735.1). Taxonomy (NCBI): domain Eukaryota; kingdom Metazoa; phylum Arthropoda; class Insecta; order Diptera; family Drosophilidae; genus Drosophila; species Drosophila cardini. The sequence goes on from JAEIGM010000278.1 coordinate 13,279, forward strand.
AAACAAAAAATAAATGAAAAAATTTTAAATTGACGAAATCAAGATTATTTTGATGCAGAGTCGATATAAATGAAAATTATTGAATTAAATGGTATTCCGATTCAAAATCGGTTGAGTTTTGACAGAGATAGCTAAGATCAAGGCCCGAAATGTGAGGATTCGAAAATAACGTCTAAAATCCTCTAAGACCTCTAGAAACGCCAGAAAATGCAAAAACAAAAAATAAATGAAAAAATTTTAAATTGACGAAATCAAGATTATTTTGATGCAGAGTCGATATAAATGAAAATTATTGAATTAAATGGTATTCCGATTCAAAATCGGTTGAGTTTTGACAGAGATAGCTAAGATCAAGGCCCGAAATGTGAGGATTCGAAAATAACGTCTAAAATCCTCTAAGACCTCTAGAAACGCCAGAAAATGCAAAAACAAAAAATAAATGAAAAAATTTTAAATTGACGAAATCAAGATTATTTTGATGCAGAGTCGATATAAATGAAAATTATTGAATTAAATGGTATTCCGATTCAAAATCGGTTGAGTTTTGACAGAGATAGCTAAGATCAAGGCCCGAAATGTGAGGATTCGAAAATAACGTCTAAAATCCTCTAAGACCTCTAGAAACGCCAGAAAATGCAAAAACAAAAAATAAATGAAAAAATTTTAAATTGACGAAATCAAGATTATTTTGATGCAGAGTCGATATAAATGAAAATTATTGAATTAAATGGTATTCCGATTCAAAATCGGTTGAGTTTTGACAGAGATAGCTAAGATCAAGGCCCGAAATGTGAGGATTCGAAAATAACGTCTAAAATCCTCTAAGACCTCTAGAAACGCCAGAAAATGCAAAAACAAAAAATAAATGAAAAAATTTTAAATTGACGAAATCAAGATTATTTTGATGCAGAGTCGATATAAATGAAAATTATTGAATTAAATGGTATTCCGATTCAAAATCGGTTGAGTTTTGACAGAGATAGCTAAGATCAAGGCCCGAAATGTGAGGATTCGAAAATAACGTCTAAAATCCTCTAAGACCTCTAGAAACGCCAGAAAATGCAAAAACAAAAAATAAATGAAAAAATTTTAAATTGACGAAATCAAGATTATTTTGATGCAGAGTCGATATAAATGAAAATTATTGAATTAAATGGTATTCCGATTCAAAATCGGTTGAGTTTTGACAGAGATAGCTAAGATCAAGGCCCGAAATGTGAGGATTCGAAAATAACGTCTAAAATCCTCTAAGACCTCTAGAAACGCCAGAAAATGCAAAAACAAAAAATAAATGAAAAAATTTTAAATTGACGAAATCAAGATTATTTTGATGCAGAGTCGATATAAATGAAAATTATTGAATTAAATGGTATTCCGATTCAAAATCGGTTGAGTTTTGACAGAGATAGCTAAGATCAAGGCCCGAAATGTGAGGATTCGAAAATAACGTCTAAAATCCTCTAAGACCTCTAGAAACGCCAGAAAATGCAAAAACAAAAAATAAATGAAAAAATTTTAAATTGACGAAATCAAGATTATTTTGATGCAGAGTCGATATAAATGAAAATTATTGAATTAAATGGTATTCCGATTCAAAATCGGTTGAGTTTTGACAGAGATAGCTAAGATCAAGGCCCGAAATGTGAGGATTCGAAAATAACTGTCTAAAATCCTCTAAGACCTCTAGAAACGCCAGAAAATGCAAAAACAAAAAATTAAATGAAAAAATTTTAAATTGACGAAATCAAGATTATTTTGATGCAGAGTCGATATAAATGAAAATTATTGAATTAAATGGTATTCCGATTCAAAATCGGTTGAGTTTTGACAGAGATAGCTAAGATCAAGGCCCGAAATGTGAGGATTCGAAAATAACGTCTAAAATCCTCTAAGACCTCTAGAAACGCCAGAAAATGCAAAAACAAAAAATAAATGAAAAAATTTTAAATTGACGAAATCAAGATTATTTTGATGCAGAGTCGATATAAATGAAAATTATTGAATTAAATGGTATTCCGATTCAAAATCGGTTGAGTTTTGACAGAGATAGCTAAGATCAAGGCCCGAAATGTGAGGATTCGAAAATAACGTCTAAAATCCTCTAAGACCTCTAGAAACGCCAGAAAATGCAAAAACAAAAAATAAATGAAAAAATTTTAAATTGACGAAATCAAGATTATTTTGATGCAGAGTCGATATAAATGAAAATTATTGAATTAAATGGTATTCCGATTCAAAATCGGTTGAGTTTTGACAGAGATAGCTAAGATCAAGGCCCGAAATGTGAGGATTCGAAAATAACGTCTAAAATCCTCTAAGACCTCTAGAAACGCCAGAAAATGCAAAAACAAAAAATAAATGAAAAAATTTTAAATTGACGAAATCAAGATTATTTTGATGCAGAGTCGATATAAATGAAAATTATTGAATTAAATGGTATTCCGATTCAAAATCGGTTGAGTTTTGACAGAGATAGCTAAGATCAAGGCCCGAAATGTGAGGATTCGAAAATAACGTCTAAAATCCTCTAAGACCTCTAGAAACGCCAGAAAATGCAAAAACAAAAAATAAATGAAAAAATTTTAAATTGACGAAATCAAGATTATTTTGATGCAGAGTCGATATAAATGAAAATTATTGAATTAAATGGTATTCCGATTCAAAATCGGTTGAGTTTTGACAGAGATAGCTAAGATCAAGGCCCGAAATGTGAGGATTCGAAAATAACGTCTAAAATCCTCTAAGACCTCTAGAAACGCCAGAAAATGCAAAAACAAAAAATAAATGAAAAAAATTTTAAATTGACGAAATCAAGATTATTTTGATGCAGAGTCGATATAAATGAAAATTATTGAATTAAATGGTATTCCGATTCAAAATCGGTTGAGTTTTGACAGAGATAGCTAAGATCAAGGCCCGAAATGTGAGGATTCGAAAATAACGTCTAAAATCCTCTAAGACCTCTAGAAACGCCAGAAAATGCAAAAACAAAAAATAAATGAAAAAATTTTAAATTGACGAAATCAAGATTATTTTGATGCAGAGTCGATATAAATGAAAATTATTGAATTAAATGGTATTCCGATTCAAAATCGGTTGAGTTTTGACAGAGATAGCTAAGATCAAGGCCCGAAATGTGAGGATTCGAAAATAACGTCTAAAATCCTCTAAGACCTCTAGAAACGCCAGAAAATGCAAAAACAAAAAATAAATGAAAAAATTTTAAATTGACGAAATCAAGATTATTTTGATGCAGAGTCGATATAAATGAAAATTATTGAATTAAATGGTATTCCGATTCAAAATCGGTTGAGTTTTGACAGAGATAGCTAAGATCAAGGCCCGAAATGTGAGGATTCGAAAATAACGTCTAAAATCCTCTAAGACCTCTAGAAACGCCAGAAAATGCAAAAACAAAAAATAAATGAAAAAATTTTAAATTGACGAAATCAAGATTATTTTGATGCAGAGTCGATATAAATGAAAATTATTGAATTAAATGGTATTCCGATTCAAAATCGGTTGAGTTTTGACAGAGATAGCTAAGATCAAGGCCCGAAATGTGAGGATTCGAAAATAACGTCTAAAATCCTCTAAGACCTCTAGAAACGCCAGAAAATGCAAAAACAAAAAATAAATGAAAAAATTTTAAATTGACGAAATCAAGATTATTTTGATGCAGAGTCGATATAAATGAAAATTATTGAATTAAATGGTATTCCGATTCAAAATCGGTTGAGTTTTGACAGAGATAGCTAAGATCAAGGCCCGAAATGTGAGGATTCGAAAATAACGTCTAAAATCCTCTAAGACCTCTAGAAACGCCAGAAAATGCAAAAACAAAAAATAAATGAAAAAATTTTAAATTGACGAAATCAAGATTATTTTGATGCAGAGTCGATATAAATGAAAATTATTGAATTAAATGGTATTCCGATTCAAAATCGGTTGAGTTTTGACAGAGATAGCTAAGATCAAGGCCCGAAATGTGAGGATTCGAAAATAACGTCTAAAATCCTCTAAGACCTCTAGAAACGCCAGAAAATGCAAAAAAACAAAAATAAATGAAAAAATTTTAAATTGACGAAATCAAGATTATTTTGATGCAGAGTCGATATAAATGAAAATTATTGAATTAAATGGTATTCCGATTCAAAATCGGTTGAGTTTTGACAGAGATAGCTAAGATCAAGGCCCGAAATGTGAGGATTCGAAAATAACGTCTAAAATCCTCTAAGACCTCTAGAAACGCCAGAAAATGGCAAAAACAAAAAATAAATGAAAAAATTTTAAATTGACGAAATCAAGATTATTTTGATGCAGAGTCGATATAAATGAAAATTATTGAATTAAATGGTATTCCGATTCAAAATCGGTTGAGTTTTGACAGAGATAGCTAAGATCAAGGCCCGAAATGTGAGGATTCGAAAATAACGTCTAAAATCCTCTAAGACCTCTAGAAACGCCAGAAAATGCAAAAACAAAAAATAAATGAAAAAATTTTAAATTGACGAAATCAAGATTATTTTGATGCAGAGTCGATATAAATGAAAATTATTGAATTAAATGGTATTCCGATTCAAAATCGGTTGAGTTTTGACAGAGATAGCTAAGATCAAGGCCCGAAATGTGAGGATTCGAAAATAACGTCTAAAATCCTCTAAGACCTCTAGAAACGCCAGAAAATGCAAAAACAAAAAATAAATGAAAAAATTTTAAATTGACGAAATCAAGATTATTTTGATGCAGAGTCGATATAAATGAAAATTATTGAATTAAATGGTATTCCGATTCAAAATCGGTTGAGTTTTGACAGAGATAGCTAAGATCAAGGCCCGAAATGTGAGGAGTCGAAATAAAATAACGTCTAAAATCCTCTAAGACCTCTAGAAACGCCAGAAAATGCAAAAACAAAAAATAAATGAAAAAATTTTAAATTGACGAAATCAAGATTATTTTGATGCAGAGTCGATATAAATGAAAATTATTGAATTAAATGGTATTCCGATTCAAAATCGGTTGAGTTTTGACAGAGATAGCTAAGATCAAGGCCCGAAATGTGAGGATTCGAAAATAACGTCTAAAATCCTCTAAGACCTCTAGAAACGCCAGAAAATGCAAAAACAAAAAATAAATGAAAAAATTTTAAATTGACGAAATCAAGATTATTTTGATGCAGAGTCGATATAAATGAAAATTATTGAATTAAATGGTATTCCGATTCAAAATCGGTTGAGTTTTGACAGAGATAGCTAAGATCAAGGCCCGAAATGTGAGGATTCGAAAATAACGTCTAAAATCCTCTAAGACCTCTAGAAACGCCAGAAAATGCAAAAACAAAAAATAAATGAAAAAATTTTAAATTGACGAAATCAAGATTATTTTGATGCAGAGTCGATATAAATGAAAATTATTGAATTAAATGGTATTCCGATTCAAAATCGGTTGAGTTTTGACAGAGATAGCTAAGATCAAGGCCCGAAATGTGAGGATTCGAAAATAACGTCTAAAATCCTCTAAGACCTCTAGAAACGCCAGAAAATGCAAAAACAAAAAATAAATGAAAAAATTTTAAATTGACGAAATCAAGATTATTTTGATGCAGAGTCGATATAAATGAAAATTATTGAATTAAATGGTATTCCGATTCAAAATCGGTTGAGTTTTGACAGAGATAGCTAAGATCAAGGCCCGAAATGTGAGGATTCGAAAATAACGTCTAAAATCCTCTAAGACCTCTAGAAACGCCAGAAAATGCAAAAACAAAAAATAAATGAAAAAATTTTAAATTGACGAAATCAAGATTATTTTGATGCAGAGTCGATATAAATGAAAATTATTGAATTAAATGGTATTCCGATTCAAAATCGGTTGAGTTTTGACAGAGATAGCTAAGATCAAGGCCCGAAATGTGAGGATTCGAAAATAACGTCTAAAATCCTCTAAGACCTCTAGAAACGCCAGAAAATGCAAAAACAAAAAATAAATGAAAAAATTTTAAATTGACGAAATCAAGATTATTTTGATGCAGAGTCGATATAAATGAAAATTATTGAATTAAATGGTATTCCGATTCAAAATCGGTTGAGTTTTGACAGAGATAGCTAAGATCAAGGCCCGAAATGTGAGGATTCGAAAATAACGTCTAAAATCCTCTAAGACCTCTAGAAACGCCAGAAAATGCAAAAACAAAAAATAAATGAAAAAATTTTAAATTGACGAAATCAAGATTATTTTGATGCAGAGTCGATATAAATGAAAATTATTGAATTAAATGGTATTCCGATTCAAAATCGGTTGAGTTTTGACAGAGATAGCTAAGATCAAGGCCCGAAATGTGAGGATTCGAAAATAACGTCTAAAATCCTCTAAGACCTCTAGAAACGCCAGAAAATGCAAAAACAAAAAATAAATGAAAAAATTTTAAATTGACGAAATCAAGATTATTTTGATGCAGAGTCGATATAAATGAAAATTATTGAATTAAATGGTATTCCGATTCAAAATCGGTTGAGTTTTGACAGAGATAGCTAAGATCAAGGCCCGAAATGTGAGGATTCGAAAATAACGTCTAAAATCCTCTAAGACCTCTAGAAACGCCAGAAAATGCAAAAACAAAAAATAAATGAAAAAATTTTAAATTGACGAAATCAAGATTATTTTGATGCAGAGTCGATATAAATGAAAATTATTGAATTAAATGGTATTCCGATTCAAAATCGGTTGAGTTTTGACAGAGATAGCTAAGATCAAGGCCCGAAATGTGAGGATTCGAAAATAACGTCTAAAATCCTCTAAGACCTCTAGAAACGCCAGAAAATGCAAAAACAAAAAATAAATGAAAAAATTTTAAATTGACGAAATCAAGATTATTTTGATGCAGAGTCGATATAAATGAAAATTATTGAATTAAATGGTATTCCGATTCAAAATCGGTTGAGTTTTGACAGAGATAGCTAAGATCAAGGCCCGAAATGTGAGGATTCGAAAATAACGTCTAAAATCCTCTAAGACCTCTAGAAACGCCAGAAAATGCAAAAACAAAAAATAAATGAAAAAATTTTAAATTGACGAAATCAAGATTATTTTGATGCAGAGTCGATATAAATGAAAATTATTGAATTAAATGGTATTCCGATTCAAAATCGGTTGAGTTTTGACAGAGATAGCTAAGATCAAGGCCCGAAATGTGAGGATTCGAAAATAACGTCTAAAATCCTCTAAGACCTCTAGAAACGCCAGAAAATGCAAAAACAAAAAATAAATGAAAAAATTTTAAATTGACGAAATCAAGATTATTTTGATGCAGAGTCGATATAAATGAAAATTATTGAATTAAATGGTATTCCGATTCAAAATCGGTTGAGTTTTGACAGAGATAGCTAAGATCAAGGCCCGAAATGTGAGGATTCGAAAATAACGTCTAAAATCCTCTAAGACCTCTAGAAACGCCAGAAAATGCAAAAACAAAAAATAAATGAAAAAATTTTAAATTGACGAAATCAAGATTATTTTGATGCAGAGTCGATATAAATGAAAATTATTGAATTAAATGGTATTCCGATTCAAAATCGGTTGAGTTTTGACAGAGATAGCTAAGATCAAGGCCCGAAATGTGAGGATTCGAAAATAACGTCTAAAATCCTCTAAGACCTCTAGAAACGCCAGAAAATGCAAAAACAAAAAATAAATGAAAAAATTTTAAATTGACGAAATCAAGATTATTTTGATGCAGAGTCGATATAAATGAAAATTATTGAATTAAATGGTATTCCGATTCAAAATCGGTTGAGTTTTGACAGAGATAGCTAAGATCAAGGCCCGAAATGTGAGGATTCGAAAATAACGTCTAAAATCCTCTAAGACCTCTAGAAACGCCAGAAAATGCAAAAACAAAAAATAAATGAAAAAATTTTAAATTGACGAAATCAAGATTATTTTGATGCAGAGTCGATATAAATGAAAATTATTGAATTAAATGGTATTCCGATTCAAAATCGGTTGAGTTTTGACAGAGATAGCTAAGATCAAGGCCCGAAATGTGAGGATTCGAAAATAACGTCTAAAATCCTCTAAGACCTCTAGAAACGCCAGAAAATGCAAAAACAAAAAATAAATGAAAAAATTTTAAATTGACGAAATCAAGATTATTTTGATGCAGAGTCGATATAAATGAAAATTATTGAATTAAATGGTATTCCGATTCAAAATCGGTTGAGTTTTGACAGAGATAGCTAAGATCAAGGCCCGAAATGTGAGGATTCGAAAATAACGTCTAAAATCCTCTAAGACCTCTAGAAACGCCAGAAAATGCAAAAACAAAAAATAAATGAAAAAATTTTAAATTGACGAAATCAAGATTATTTTGATGCAGAGTCGATATAAATGAAAATTATTGAATTAAATGGTATTCCGATTCAAAATCGGTTGAGTTTTGACAGAGATAGCTAAGATCAAGGCCCGAAATGTGAGGATTCGAAAATAACGTCTAAAATCCTCTAAGACCTCTAGAAACGCCAGAAAATGCAAAAACAAAAAATAAATGAAAAAATTTTAAATTGACGAAATCAAGATTATTTTGATGCAGAGTCGATATAAATGAAAATTATTGAATTAAATGGTATTCCGATTCAAAATCGGTTGAGTTTTGACAGAGATAGCTAAGATCAAGGCCCGAAATGTGAGGATTCGAAAATAACGTCTAAAATCCTCTAAGACCTCTAGAAACGCCAGAAAATGCAAAAACAAAAAATAAATGAAAAAATTTTAAATTGACGAAATCAAGATTATTTTGATGCAGAGTCGATATAAATGAAAATTATTGAATTAAATGGTATTCCGATTCAAAATCGGTTGAGTTTTGACAGAGATAGCTAAGATCAAGGCCCGAAATGTGAGGATTCGAAAATAACGTCTAAAATCCTCTAAGACCTCTAGAAACGCCAGAAAATGCAAAAACAAAAAATAAATGAAAAAATTTTAAATTGACGAAATCAAGATTATTTTGATGCAGAGTCGATATAAATGAAAATTATTGAATTAAATGGTATTCCGATTCAAAATCGGTTGAGTTTTGACAGAGATAGCTAAGATCAAGGCCCGAAATGTGAGGATTCGAAAATAACGTCTAAAATCCTCTAAGACCTCTAGAAACGCCAGAAAATGCAAAAACAAAAAATAAATGAAAAAATTTTAAATTGACGAAATCAAGATTATTTTGATGCAGAGTCGATATAAATGAAAATTATTGAATTAAATGGTATTCCGATTCAAAATCGGTTGAGTTTTGACAGAGATAGCTAAGATCAAGGCCCGAAATGTGAGGATTCGAAAATAACGTCTAAAATCCTCTAAGACCTCTAGAAACGCCAGAAAATGCAAAAACAAAAAATAAATGAAAAAATTTTAAATTGACGAAATCAAGATTATTTTGATGCAGAGTCGATATAAATGAAAATTATTGAATTAAATGGTATTCCGATTCAAAATCGGTTGAGTTTTGACAGAGATAGCTAAGATCAAGGCCCGAAATGTGAGGATTCGAAAATAACGTCTAAAATCCTCTAAGACCTCTAGAAACGCCAGAAAATGCAAAAACAAAAAATAAATGAAAAAATTTTAAATTGACGAAATCAAGATTATTTTGATGCAGAGTCGATATAAATGAAAATTATTGAATTAAATGGTATTCCGATTCAAAATCGGTTGAGTTTTGACAGAGATAGCTAAGATCAAGGCCCGAAATGTGAGGATTCGAAAATAACGTCTAAAATCCTCTAAGACCTCTAGAAACGCCAGAAAATGCAAAAACAAAAAATAAATGAAAAAATTTTAAATTGACGAAATCAAGATTATTTTGATGCAGAGTCGATATAAATGAAAATTATTGAATTAAATGGTATTCCGATTCAAAATCGGTTGAGTTTTGACAGAGATAGCTAAGATCAAGGCCCGAAATGTGAGGATTCGAAAATAACGTCTAAAATCCTCTAAGACCTCTAGAAACGGCAGAAAATGCAAAAACAAAAAATTAAATGAAAAAATTTTAAATTGACGAAATCAAGATTATTTTGATGCAGAGTCGATATAAATGAAAATTATTGAATTAAATGGTATTCCGATTCAAAATCGGTTGAGTTTTGACAGAGATAGCTAAGATCAAGGCCTGAAATGTGAGGATTCGAAAATAACGTCTAAAATCCTCTAAGACCTCTAGAAACGCCAGAAAATGCAAAAACAAACAAGTAAGAAAGGCTACAGTCGAGCGAGCCGACTGTAAAAGACCCCGTACTCCTTCTAGTGCACGTTTTCCATACAAATCACCAATTTTCGACCGATTTGACCTATGGGAGCTATAGGCTATAGTTGTCCGATCCGGACCAAACTTGGTGAGGATAGTAATAATGGTATCATACACATAATGTGTTAGTTTGGTTGCAATCGCTCAACTAAAACTTCATGTCTCCATACAAATCACCCATTTTCGACCGATTTGTCCTATGGGAGCTATAGGCTATAGTTGTCCAATCCGGACCAAATTTGATGAGGATAGTTATAATGGTACCATACACATAATGCGTTAGTTTGGTTGCAATCGCTCAACTAATACTTCATGTCTCCATACAAATCACCCATTTTCGACCGATTTGTCCTATGGGAGCTATAGGCTATAGTTGTCCGATCCGGACCAAACTTGGTGAGGATAGTTATAATGGTACCATACACATAATATGTTAGTTTAGTTGCAATCGCTCAACTAAAACTTCATGTCTCCATACAAATCACAAATTTTCGACCGATTTGTCCTATGGGAGCTATAGGCTATAGTTGTCCGATCCGGATCAAACTTGGTGAGGATAGTTATAATGGTACCATACACATAATGTGTGAATTTGGTCTCTCTAGCTCTAATCGTTTTCAAGTTATGGTGATGTGAAAAAAGTTTTTTACAATTTGCGGGGGCGGTAGGGGGCGTGGCAAAGATTTGAAATAAACTTGATCTGCTCGCGAAGCAGACGGACTTTCATTCCAAATTTGGTGGCTCTAGCTCTTGTAGTTTAGAAGATCCAGGTGTTCATACAGACGGACGGACAGACGGACGGACGGACAGACGGACAGACGGACAGACGGACATCGTCTCGGCTGTTGATGCTGATCAAGAATATATATACTTTATGGGGTCGGAAAAGCCTCCTTCTGCCTGTTACGCACATTTCGCTTCAGACAAACCTAATACCCCTCCCCACTCTTACTCTTTTTAGAGTACGGGGGTCTAAAAATTTTAAATTGACGAAATCAAGATTATTTTGATGCAGAGTCGATATAAATGAAAATTATTGAATTAAATGGTATTCCGATTCAAAATCGGTTGAGTTTTGACAGAGATAGCTAAGATCAAGGCCCGAAGTGTGAGGATTCGAAAATAACGTCTAAAATCCTCTAAGACCTCTAGAAACGCCAGAAAATGCAAAAACAAAAAATAAATGAAAAAATTTTAAATTGACGAAATCAAGATTATTTTGATGCAGAGTCGATATAAATGAAAATTATTGAATTAAATGGTATTCCGATTCAAAATCGGTTGAGTTTTGACAGAGATAGCTAAGATCAAGGCCCGAAATGTGAGGATTCGAAAATAACGTCTAAAATCCTCTAAGACCTCTAGAAACGCCAGAAAATGCAAAAACAAAAAATTAAATGAAAAAATTTTAAATTGACGAAATCAAGATTATTTTGATGCAGAGTCGATATAAATGAAAATTATTGAATTAAATGGTATTCCGATTCAAAATCGGTTGAGTTTTGACAGAGATAGCTAAGATCAAGGCCCGAAATGTGAGGATTCGAAAATAACGTCTAAAATCCTCTAAGACCTCTAGAAACGCCAGAAAATGCAAAAACAAAAAATAAATGAAAATAATTTTAAATTGACGAAATCAAGATTATTTTGATGCAGAGTCGATATAAATGAAAATTATTGAATTAAATGGTATTCCGATTCAAAATCGGTTGAGTTTTGACAGAGATAGCTAAGATCAAGGCCCGAAATGTGAGGATTCAAAAATAACGTCTAAAATCCTCTAAGACCTCTAGAAACGCCAGAAAATGCAAAAACAAAAAATAAATGAAAAAATTTTAAATTGACGAAATCAAGATTATTTTGATGCAGAGTCGATATAAATGAAAATTATTGAATTAAATGGTATTCTGATTCAAAATCGGTTGAGTTTTGACAGAGATAGCTAAAATCAAGGCCTGAAATGTGAGGATTCGAAAAAAACGTCTAAAATCATCTAAGACCTCTAGAAACGCCAGAAAATGCAAAAACAAAAAATAAATGAAAAAATTTTAAATTGACGAAATCAAGATTATTTTGATGCAGAGTCGATAAAAATGAAAATTATTGAATTAAATGGTATTCTGATTCAAAATCGGTTGAGTTTTGACAGAGATAGCTAAGATCAAGGCCCGAAATGTGAGGATTCGAAAATAACGTCCAAAATCCTCTAAGACCTCTAGAAACGCCAGAAAATGCAAAAACAAAAAATAAATGAAAAAATTTTAAATTGACGAAATCAAGATTATTTTGATGCAGAGTCGATATAAATGAAAATTATTGAATTAAATGGTATTCCGATTCAAAATCGGTTGAGTTTTGACAGAGATAGCTAAGATCAAGGCCTGAAATGTGAGGATTCGAAAATAACGTCTAAAATCCTCTAAGACCTCTAGAAACGCCAGAAAATGCAAAAACAAAAAATAAATGAAAAAATTTTAAATTGACGAAATCAAGATTATTTTGATGCAGAGTCGATATAAATGAAAATTATTGAATTAAATGGTATTCCGATTCAAAATCGGTTGAGTTTTGACAGAGATAGCTAAGATCAAGGCCCGAAATGTGAGGATTCGAAAATAACGTCTAAAATCCTCTAAGACCTCTAGAAACGCCAGAAAATGCAAAAACAAAAAATAAATGAAAAAATTTTAAATTGACGAAATCAAGATTATTTTGATGCAGAGTCGATATAAATGAAAATTATTGAATTAAATGGTATTCCGATTCAAAATCGGTTGAGTTTTGACAGAGATAGCTAAGATCAAGGCCCGAAATGTGAGGATTCGAAAATAACGTCTAAAATCCTCTAAGACCTCTAGAAACGCCAGAAAATGCAAAAACAAAAAATAAATGAAAAAATTTTAAATTGACGAAATCAAGATTATTTTGATGCAGAGTCGATATAAATGAAAATTATTGAATTAAATGGTATTCCGATTCAAAATCGGTTGAGTTTTGACAGAGATAGCTAAGATCAAGGCCCGAAATGTGAGGATTCGAAAATAACGTCTAAAATCCTCTAAGACCTCTAGAAACGCCAGAAAATGCAAAAACAAAAAATAAATGAAAAAATTTTAAATTGACGAAATCAAGATTATTTTGATGCAGAGTCGATATAAATGAAAATTATTGAATTAAATGGTATTCCGATTCAAAATCGGTTGAGTTTTGACAGAGATAGCTAAGATCAAGGCCCGAAATGTGAGGATTCGAAAATAACGTCTAAAATCCTCTAAGACCTCTAGAAACGCCAGAAAATGCAAAAACAAAAAATTAAATGAAAAAATTTTAAATTGACGAAATCAAGATTATTTTGATGCAGAGTCGATATAAATGAAAATTATTGAATTAAATGGTATTCCGATTCAAAATCGGTTGAGTTTTGACAGAGATAGCTAAGATCAAGGCCCGAAATGTGAGGATTCGAAAATAACGTCTAAAATCCTCTAAGACCTCTAGAAACGCCAGAAAATGCAAAAACAAAAAATAAATGAAAAAATTTTAAATTGACGAAATCAAGATTATTTTGATGCAGAGTCGATATAAATGAAAATTATTGAATTAAATGGTATTCCGATTCAAAATCGGTTGAGTTTCGACAGAGATAGCTAAGATCAAGGCCCGAAATGTGAGGATTCGAAAATAACGTCTAAAATCGTCTAAGACCTCTAGAAACGCCAGAAAATGCAAAAACAAAAAATAAATGAAAAAATTTTAAATTGACGAAATCAAGATTATTTTGATGCAGAGTCGATATAAATGAAAATTATTGAATTAAATGGTATTCCGATTCAAAATCGGTTGAGTTTTGACAGAGATAGCTAAGATCAAGTCCCGAAATGTGAGGATTCGAAAATAACGTCTAAAATCCTCTAAGACCTCTAGAAACGCCAGAAAATGCAAAAACAAAAAATTAAATGAAAAAATTGTAAATTGACGAAATCAAGATTATTTTGATGCAGAGTCGATATAAATGAAAATTATTGAATTAAATGGTATTCTGATTCAAAATCGGTTGAGTTTTGACAGAGATAGCTAAGATCAAGGCCCGAAATGTGAGGATTCGAAAATAACGTCTTAAATCGTCTAAGACCTCTAGAAACGCCAGAAAATGCAAAAACAAAATATAAATGAAAAAAATTTTAAATTGACGAAATCAAGATTATTTTGATGCAGAGTCGATATAAATGAAAATTATTGAATTAAATGGTATTCCGATTCAAAATCGGTTGAGTTTTGACAGAGATAGCTAAGATCAAGGCCCGAAATGTGAGGATTCGAAAATAACGTCTAAAATCCTCTAAGACCTCTAGAAACGCCAGAAAATGCAAAAACAAAAAATAAATGAAAAAATTTTAAATTGACGAAATCAAGATTATTTTGATGCAGAGTCGATATAAATGAAAATTATTGAATTAAATGGTATTCCGATTCAAAATCGGTTGAGTTTTGACAGAGATAGCTAAGATCAAGGCCCGAAATGTGAGGATTCGAAAATAACGTCTAAAATCCTCTAAGACCTCTAGAAACGCCAGAAAATGCAAAAACAAAAAATAAATGAAAAAATTTTAAATTGACGAAATCAAGATTATTTTGATGCAGAGTCGATATAAATGAAAATTATTGAATTAAATGGTATTCCGATTCAAAATCGGTTGAGTTTTGACAGAGATAGCTAAGATCAAGGCCCGAAATGTGAGGATTCGAAAATAACGTCTAAAATCCTCTAAGACCTCTAGAAACGCCAGAAAATGCAAAAACAAAAAATAAATGAAAAAATTTTAAATTGACGAAATCAAGATTATTTTGATGCAGAGTCGATATAAATGAAAATTATTGAATTAAATGGTATTCCGATTCAAAATCGGTTGAGTTTTGACAGAGATAGCTAAGATCAAGGCCCGAAATGTGAGGATTCGAAAATAACGTCTAAAATCCTCTAAGACCTCTAGAAACGCCAGAAAATGCAAAAACAAAAAATAAATGAAAAAATTTTAAATTGACGAAATCAAGATTATTTTGATGCAGAGTCGATATAAATGAAAATTATTGAATTAAATGGTATTCCGATTCAAAATCGGTTGAGTTTTGACAGAGATAGCTAAGATCAAGGCCCGAAATGTGAGGATTCGAAAATAACGTCTAAAATCCTCTAAGACCTCTAGAAACGCCAGAAAATGCAAAAACAAAAAATAAATGAAAAAATTTTAAATTGACGAAATCAAGATTATTTTGATGCAGAGTCGATATAAATGAAAATTATTGAATTAAATGGTATTCCGATTCAAAATCGGTTGAGTTTTGACAGAGATAGCTAAGATCAAGGCCCGAAATGTGAGGATTCGAAAATAACGTCTAAAATCCTCTAAGACCTCTAGAAACGCCAGAAAATGCAAAAACAAAAAATAAATGAAAAAATTTTAAATTGACGAAATCAAGATTATTTTGATGCAGAGTCGATATAAATGAAAATTATTGAATTAAATGGTATTCCGATTCAAAATCGGTTGAGTTTTGACAGAGATAGCTAAGATCAAGGCCCGAAATGTGAGGATTCGAAAATAACGTCTAAAATCCTCTAAGACCTCTAGAAACGCCAGAAAATGCAAAAACAAAAAATAAATGAAAAAAATTTTAAATTGACGAAATCAAGATTATTTTGATGCAGAGTCGATATAAATGAAAATTATTGAATTAAATGGTATTCCGATTCAAAATCGGTTGAGTTTTGACAGAGATAGCTAAGATCAAGGCCCGAAATGTGAGGATTCGAAAATAACGTCTAAAATCCTCTAAGACCTCTAGAAACGCCAGAAAATGCAAAAACAAAAAATAAATGAAAAAATTTTAAATTGACGAAATCAAGATTATTTTGATGCAGAGTCGATATAAATGAAAATTATTGAATTAAATGGTATTCCGATTCAAAATCGGTTGAGTTTTGACAGAGATAGCTAAGATCAAGGCCCGAAATGTGAGGATTCGAAAATAACGTCTAAAATCCTCTAAGACCTCTAGAAACGCCAGAAAATGCAAAAACAAAAAATAAATGAAAAAATTTTAAATTGACGAAATCAAGATTATTTTGATGCAGAGTCGATATAAATGAAAATTATTGAATTAAATGGTATTCTGATTCAAAATCGGTTGAGTTTTGACAGAGATAGCTAAGATCAAGGCCCGAAATGTGAGGATTCGAAAATAACGTCTAAAATCCTCTAAGACCTCTAGAAACGCCAGAAAATGCAAAAACAAAAAATAAATGAAAAAATTTTAAATTGACGAAATCAAGATTATTTTGATGCAGAGTCGATATAAATGAAAATTATTGAATTAAATGGTATTCCGATTCAAAATCGGTTGAGTTTTGACAGAGATAGCTAAGATCAAGGCCCGAAATGTGAGGATTCGAAAATAACGTCTAAAATCCTCTAAGACCTCTAGAAACGCCAGAAAATGCAAAAACAAAAAATAAATGAAAAAATTTTAAATTGACGAAATCAAGATTATTTTGATGCAGAGTCGATATAAATGAAAATTATTGAATTAAATGGTATTCCGATTCAAAATCGGTTGAGTTTTGACAGAGATAGCTAAGATCAAGGCCCGAAATGTGAGGATTCGAAAATAACGTCTAAAATCCTCTAAGACCTCTAGAAACGCCAGAAAATGCAAAAACAAAAAATAAATGAAAAAATTTTAAATTGACGAAATCAAGATTATTTTGATGCAGAGTCGATATAAATGAAAATTATTGAATTAAATGGTATTCCGATTCAAAATCGGTTGAGTTTTGACAGAGATAGCTAAGATCAAGGCCCGAAATGTGAGGATTCGAAAATAACGTCTAAAATCCTCTAAGACCTCTAGAAACGCCAGAAAATGCAAAAACAAAAAATAAATGAAAAAATTTTAAATTGACGAAATCAAGATTATTTTGATGCAGAGTCGATATAAATGAAAATTATTGAATTAAATGGTATTCCGATTCAAAATCGGTTGAGTTTTGACAGAGATAGCTAAGATCAAGGCCCGAAATGTGAGGATTCGAAAAAAAACGTCTAAAATCCTCTAAGACCTCTAGAAACGCCAGAAAATGCAAAAACAAAAAATAAATGAAAAAAATTTTAAATTGACGAAATCAAGATTATTTTGATGCAGAGTCGATATAAATAAAAATTATTGAATTAAATGGTATTCCGATTCAAAATCGGTTGAGTTTTGACAGAGATAGCTAAGATCAAGGCCCGAAATGTGAGGATTCGAAAATAACGTCTAAAATCCTCTAAGACCTCTAGAAACGCCAGAAAATGCAAAAACAAAAAATAAATGAAAAAATTTTAAATTGACGAAATCAAGATTATTTTGATGCAGAGTCGATATAAATGAAAATTATTGAATTAAATGGTATTCCGATTCAAAATCGGTTGAGTTTTGACAGAGATAGCTAAGATCAAGGCCCGAAATGTGAGGATTCGAAAATAACGTCTAAAATCCTCTAAGACCTCTAGAAACGCCAGAAAATGCAAAAACAAAAAATAAATGAAAAAATTGTAAATTGACGAAATCAAGATTATTTTGATGCAGAGTCGATATAAGTGAAAATTATTGAATTAAATGGTATTCTGATTCAAAATCGGTTGAGTTTTGACAGAGATAGCTAAGATCAAGGCCCGAAATGTGAGGATTCGAAAATAACGTCTAAAATCGTCTAAGACCTCTAGAAACGCCAGAAAATGCAAAAACAAAAAATAAATGAAAAAATTTTAAATTGACGAAATCAAGATTATTTTGATGCAGAGTCGATATAGATGAAAATTATTGAATTAAATGGTATTCCGATTCAAAATCGGTTGAGTTTTGACAGAGATAGCTAAGATCAAGGCCTGAAATGTGAGGATTCGAAAATAACGTCTAAAATCCTCTAAGACCTCTAGAAACGCCAGAAAATGCAAAAACAAAAAATAAATGAAAAAATTTTAAATTGACGAAATCAAGATTATTTTGATGCAGAGTCGATATAAATGAAAATTATTGAATTAAATGGTATTCCGATTCAAAATCGGTTGAGTTTTGACAGAGATAGCTAAGATCAAGGCCCGAAATGTGAGGATTCGAAAATAACGTCTAAAATCCTCTAAGACCTCTAGAAACGCCAGAAAATGCAAAAACAAAAAATAAATGAAAAAATTTTAAATTGACGAAATCAAGATTATTTTGATGCAGAGTCGATATAAATGAAAATTATTGAATTAAATGGTATTCCGATTCAAAATCGGTTGAGTTTTGACAGAGATAGCTAAGATCAAGGCCCGAATTGTGAGGATTCGAAAATAACGTCTAAAATCGTCTAAGACCTCTAGAAACGCCAGAAAATGCAAAAACAAAAAATAAATGAAAAAATTTTAAATTGACGAAATCAAGATTATTTTGATGCAGAGTCGATATAAATGAAAATTATTGAATTAAATGGTATTCCGATTCAAAATCGGTTGAGTTTTGACAGAGATAGCTAAGATCAAGGCCCGAAATGTGAGGATTCGAAAATAACGTCTAAAATCCTCTAAGACCTCTAGAAACGCCAGAAAATGCAAAAACAAAAAATTAAATGAAAAAATTGTAAATTGACGAAATCAAGATTATTTTGATGCAGAGTCGATATTAATGAAAATTATTGAATTAAATGGTATTCCGATTCAAAATCGGTTGAGTTTTGACAGAGATAGCTAAGATCAAGGCCCGAAATGTGAGGATTCGAAAATAACGTCTTAAATCGTCTAAGACCTCTAGAAACGCCAGAAAATGCAAAAACAAAATATAAATGAAAAAAATTTTAAATTGACGAAATCAAGATTATTTTGATGCAGAGTCGATATAAATGAAAATTATTGAATTAAATGGTATTCCGATTCAAAATCGGTTGAGTTTTGACAGAGATAGCTAAGATCAAGGCCCGAAATGTGAGGATTCGAAAATAACGTCTAAAATCCTCTAAGACCTCTAGAAACGCCAGAAAATGCAAAAACAAAAAATAAATGAAAAAATTTTAAATTGACGAAATCAAGATTATTTTGATGCAGAGTCGATATAAATGAAAATTATTGAATTAAATGGTATTCCGATTCAAAATCGGTTGAGTTTTGACAGAGATAGCTAAGATCAAGGCCCGAAATGTGAGGATTCGAAAATAACGTCTAAAATCGTCTAAGACCTCTAGAAACGCCAGAAAATGCAAAAACAAAAAATTAAATGAAAAAATTGTAAATTGACGAAATCAAGATTATTTTGATGCAGAGTCGATAAAAATGAAAATTATTGAATTAAATGGTATTCTGATTCAAAATCGGTTGAGTTTTGACAGAGATAGCTAAGATCAAGGCCCGAAATGTGAGGATTCGAAAATAACGTCCAAAATCCTCTAAGACTTCTAGAAACGCCAGAAAATGCAAAAACAAAAAATAAATGAAAAAATTTTAAATTGACGAAATCAAGATTATTTTGATGCAGAGTCGATATAAATGAAAATTATTGAATTAAATGGTATTCCGATTCAAAATCGGTTGAGTTTTGACAGAGATAGCTAAGATCAAGGCCTGAAATGTGAGGATTCGAAAATAACGTCTAAAATCCTCTAAGACCTCTAGAAACGCCAGAAAATGCAAAAACAAAAAATAAATGAAAAAATTTTAAATTGACGAAATCAAGATTATTTTGATGCAGAGTCGATATAAATGAAAATTATTGAATTAAATGGTATTCCGATTCAAAATCGGTTGAGTTTTGACAGAGATAGCTAAGATCAAGGCCCGAAATGTGAGGATTCGAAAATAACGTCTAAAATCCTCTAAGACCTCTAGAAACGCCAGAAAATGCAAAAACAAAAAATAAATGAAAAAATTTTAAATTGACGAAATCAAGATTATTTTGATGCAGAGTCGATATAAATGAAAATTATTGAATTAAATGGTATTCCGATTCAAAATCGGTTGAGTTTTGACAGAGATAGCTAAGATCAAGGCCCGAAATGTGAGGATTCGAAAATAACGTCTAAAATCCTCTAAGACCTCTAGAAACGCCAGAAAATGCAAAAACAAAAAATTAAATGAAAAAATTGTAAATTGACGAAATCAAGATTATTTTGATGCAGAGTCGATAAAAATGAAAATTATTGAATTAAATGGTATTCTGATTCAAAATCGGTTGAGTTTTGACAGAGATAGCTAAGATCAAGGCCCGAAATGTGAGGATTCGAAAATAACGTCCAAAATCCTCTAAGACCTCTAGAAACGCCAGAAAATGCAAAAACAAAAAATAAATGAAAAAATTTTAAATTGACGAAATCAAGATTATTTTGATGCAGAGTCGATATAAATGAAAATTATTGAATTAAATGGTATTCCGATTCAAAATCGGTTGAGTTTTGACAGAGATAGCTAAGATCAAGTCCTGAAATGTGAGGATTCGAAAATAACGTCTAAAATCCTCTAAGATCTCTAGAAACGCCAGAAAATGCAAAAACAAAAAATAAATGAAAAAATTTTAAATTGACGAAATCAAGATTATTTTGATGCAGAGTCGATATAAATGAAAATTATTGAATTAAATGGTATTCCGATTCAAAATCGGTTGAGTTTTAACAGAGATAGCTAAGATCAAGGCCCGAAATGTGAGGATTCGAAAATAACGTCTAAAATCCTCTAAGACCTCTAGAAACGCCAGAAAATGCAAAAACAAAAAATAAATGAAAAAATTTTAAATTGACGAAATCAAGATTATTTTGATGCAGAGTCGATATAAATGAAAATTATTGAATTAAATGGTATTCCGATTCAAAATCGGTTGAGTTTCGACAGAGATAGCTAAGATCAAGGCCCGAATTGTGAGGATTCGAAAATAACGTCTAAAATCGTCTAAGACCTCTAGAAACGCCAGAAAATGCAAAAACAAAAAATAAATGAAAAAATTTTAAATTGACGAAATCAAGATTATTTTGATGCAGAGTCGATATAAATGAAAATTATTGAATTAAATGGTATTCCGATTCAAAATCGGTTGAGTTTTGACAGAGATAGCTAAGATCAAGGCCCGAAATGTGAGGATTCGAAAATAACGTCTAAAATCCTCTAAGACCTCTAGAAACGCCAGAAAATGCAAAAACAAAAAATAAATGAAAAAATTTTAAATTGACGAAATCAAGATTATTTTGATGCAGAGTCGATATAAATGAAAATTATTGAATTAAATGGTATTCTGATTCAAAATCGGTTGAGTTTTGACAGAGATAGCTAAGATCAAGGCCCGAAATGTGAGGGTTCGAAAATAACGTCTAAAATCCTCTAAGACCTCTAGAAACGCCAGAAAATGCAAAAACAAAAAATAAATGAAAAAATTTTAAATTGACGAAATCAAGATTATTTTGATGCAGAGTCGATATAAATGAAAATTATTGAATTAAATGGTATTCCGATTCAAAATCGGTTGAGTTTTGACAGAGATAGCTAAGATCAAGGCCCGAAATGTGAGGATTCGAAAATAACGTCTAAAATCCTCTAAGACCTCTAGAAACGCCAGAAAATGCAAAAACAAAAAATAAATGAAAAAATTTTAAATTGACGAAATCAAGATTATTTTGATGCAGAGTCGATATAAATGAAAATTATTGAATTAAATGGTATTCCGATTCAAAATCGGTTGAGTTTTGACAGAGATAGCTAAGATCAAGGCCCGAAATGTGAGGGTTCGAAAATAACGTCTAAAATCCTCTAAGACCTCTAGAAACGCCAGAAATTGCAAAAACAAAAAATTAAATGAAAAAATTGTAAATTGACGAAATCAAGATTATTTTGATGCAGAGTCGATAAAAATGAAAATTATTGAATTAAATGGTATTCTGATTCAAAATCGGTTGAGTTTTGACAGAGATAGCTAAGATCAAGGCCCGAAATGTGAGGATTCGAAAATAACGTCTAAAATCCTCTAAGACCTCTAGAAACGCCAGAAAATGCAAAAACAAAAAATAAATGAAAAAATTGTAAATTGACGAAATCAAGATTATTTTGATGCAGAGTCGATATAAATGAAAATTATTGAATTAAATGGTATTCCGATTCAAAATCGGTTGAGTTTTGACAGAGATAGCTAAGATCAAGGCCTGAAATGTGAGGATTCGAAAATAACGTCTAAAATCCTCTAAGACCTCTAGAAACGCCAGAAAATGCAAAAACAAAAAATAAATGAAAAAATTTTAAATTGACGAAATCAAGATTATTTTGATGCAGAGTCGATATAAATGAAAATTATTGAATTAAATGGTATTCCGATTCAAAATCGGTTGAGTTTTGACAGAGATAGCTAAGATCAAGGCCCGAAATGTGAGGATTCGAAAATAACGTCTAAAATCGTCTAAGACCTCTAGAAACGCCAGAAAATGCAAAAACAAAAAATAAATGAAAAAATTTTAAATTGACGAAATCAAGATTATTTTGATGCAGAGTCGATATAAATGAAAATTATTGAATTAAATGGTATTCTGATTCAAAATCGGTTGAGTTTTGACAGAGATAGCTAAAATCAAGGCCTGAAATGTGAGGATTCGAAAATAACGTCTAAAATCCTCTAAGACCTCTAGAAACGCCAGAAAATGCAAAAACAAAAAATAAATGAAAAAATTTTAAATTGACGAAATCAAGATTATTTTGATGCAGAGTCGATATAAATGAAAATTATTGAATTAAATGGTATTCCGATTCAAAATCGGTTGAGTTTTGACAGAGATAGCTAAGATCAAGGCCCGAAATGTGAGGATTCGAAAATAACGTCTAAAATCGTCTAAGACCTCTAGAAACGCCAGAAAATGCAAAAACAAAAAATAAATGAAAAAATTTTAAATTGACGAAATCAAGATTATTTTGATGCAGAGTCGATATAAATGAAAATTATTGAATTAAATGGTATTCCGATTCAAAATCGGTTGAGTTTTGACAGAGATAGCTAAGATCAAGGCCCGAAATGTGAGGATTCGAAAATAACGTCTAAAATCCTCTAAGACCTCTAGAAACGCCAGAAAATGCAAAAACAAAAAATAAATGAAAAAATTTTAAATTGACGAAATCAAGATTATTTTGATGCAGAGTCGATATAAATGAAAATTATTGAATTAAATGGTATTCCGATTCAAAATCGGTTGAGTTTTGACAGAGATAGCTAAGATCAAGGCCCGAAATGTGAGGATTCGAAAATAACGTCTAAAATCCTCTAAGACCTCTAGAAACGCCAGAAAATGCAAAAACAAAAAATTAAATGAAAAAATTGTAAATTGACGAAATCAAGATTATTTTGATGCAGAGTCGATATAAATGAAAATTATTGAATTAAATGGTATTCCGATTCAAAATCGGTTGAGTTTTGACAGAGATAGCTAAGATCAAGGCCCGAAATGTGAGGATTCGAAAATAACGTCTAAAATCCTCTAAGACCTCTAGAAACGCCAGAAAATGCAAAAACAAAAAATAAATGAAAAAATTTTAAATTGACGAAATCAAGATTATTTTGATGCAGAGTCGATATAAATGAAAATTATTGAATTAAATGGTATTCCGATTCAAAATCGGTTGAGTTTTGACAGAGATAGCTAAGATCAAGGCCCGAAATGTGAGGATTCGAAAATAACGTCTAAAATCCTCTAAGACCTCTAGAAACGCCAGAAAATGCAAAAACAAAAAATAAATGAAAAAATTTTAAATTGACGAAATCAAGATTATTTTGATGCAGAGTCGATATAAATGAAAATTATTGAATTAAATGGTATTCCGATTCAAAATCGGTTGAGTTTTGACAGAGATAGCTAAGATCAAGGCCTGAAATGTGAGGATTCGAAAATAACGTCTAAAATCCTCTAAGACCTCTAGAAACGCCAGAAAATGCAAAAACAAAAAATTAAATGAAAAAATTTTAAATTGACGAAATCAAGATTATTTTGATGCAGAGTCGATATAAATGAAAATTATTGAATTAAATGGTATTCCGATTCAAAATCGGTTGAGTTTTGACAGAGATAGCTAAGATCAAGGCCCGAAATGTGAGGATTCGAAAATAACGTCTAAAATCCTCTAAGACCTCTAGAAACGCCAGAAAATGCAAAAACAAAAAATAAATGAAAAAATTTTAAATTGACGAAATCAAGATTATTTTGATGCAGAGTCGATATAAATGAAAATTATTGAATTAAATGGTATTCCGATTCAAAATCGGTTGAGTTTTGACAGAGATAGCTAAGATCAAGGCCCGAAATGTGAGGATTCGAAAATAACGTCTAAAATCCTCTAAGACCTCTAGAAACGCCAGAAAATGCAAAAACAAAAAATAAATGAAAAAATTTTAAATTGACGAAATCAAGATTATTTTGATGCAGAGTCGATATAAATGAAAATTATTGAATTAAATGGTATTCCGATTCAAAATCGGTTGAGTTTTGACAGAGATAGCTAAGATCAAGGCCCGAAATGTGAGGATTCGAAAATAACGTCTAAAATCCTCTAAGACCTCTAGAAACGCCAGAAAATGCAAAAACAAAAAATAAATGAAAAAATTTTAAATTGACGAAATCAAGATTATTTTGATGCAGAGTCGATATAAATGAAAATTATTGAATTAAATGGTATTCCGATTCAAAATCGGTTGAGTTTTGACAGAGATAGCTAAGATCAAGGCCCGAAATGTGAGGATTCGAAAATAACGTCTAAAATCCTCTAAGACCTCTAGAAACGCCAGAAAATGCAAAAACAAAAAATTAAATGAAAAAATTTTAAATTGACGAAATCAAGATTATTTTGATGCAGAGTCGATATAAATGAAAATTATTGAATTAAATGGTATTCCGATTCAAAATCGGTTGAGTTTTGACAGAGATAGCTAAGATCAAGGCCCGAAATGTGAGGATTCGAAAATAACGTCTAAAATCCTCTAAGACCTCTAGAAACGCCAGAAAATGCAAAAACAAAAAATAAATGAAAAAATTTTAAATTGACGAAATCAAGATTATTTTGATGCAGAGTCGATATAAATGAAAATTATTGAATTAAATGGTATTCCGATTCAAAATCGGTTGAGTTTTGACAGAGATAGCTAAGATCAAGGCCCGAAATGTGAGGATTCGAAAATAACGTCTAAAATCCTCTAAGACCTCTAGAAACGCCAGAAAATGCAAAAAAAAAAAAATTAAATGAAAAAATTTTAAATTGACGAAATCAAGATTATTTTGATGCAGAGTCGATATAAATGAAAATTATTGAATTAAATGGTATTCTGATTCAAAATCGGTTGAGTTTTGACAGAGATAGCTAAGATCAAGGCCCGAAATGTGAGGATTCGAAAATAACGTCTAAAATCCTCTAAGACCTCTAGAAACGCCAGAAAATGCAAAAACAAAAAATAAATTAAAAAATTTTAAATTGACGAAATCAAGATTATTTTGATGCAGAGTCGATATAAATGAAAATTATTGAATTAAATGGTATTCCGATTCAAAATCGGTTGAGTTTTGACAGAGATAGCTAAGATCAAGGCCCGAAATGTGAGGATTCGAAAATAACGTCTAAAATCCTCTAAGACCTCTAGAAACGCCAGAAAATGCAAAAACAAAAAATAAATGAAAAAATTTTAAATTGACGAAATCAAGATTATTTTGATGCAGAGTCGATATAAATGAAAATTATTGAATTAAATGGTATTCCGATTCAAAATCGGTTGAGTTTTGACAGAGATAGCTAAGATCAAGGCCCGAAATGTGAGGATTCGAAAATAACGTCTAAAATCCTCTAAGACCTCTAGAAACGCCAGAAAATGCAAAAACAAAAAATTAAATGAAAAAATTGTAAATTGACGAAATCAAGATTATTTTGATGCAGAGTCGATATAAATGAAAATTATTGAATTAAATGGTATTCCGATTCAAAATCGGTTGAGTTTTGACAGAGATAGCTAAGATCAAGGCCTGAAATGTGAGGATTCGAAAATAACGTCTAAAATCCTCTAAGACCTCTAGAAACGCTAGAAAATGCAAAAACAAAAAATAAATAAACATTTTTTAAATTGACGAAATCAAGATTATTTTGATGCAGAGTCGATATAAATGAAAATTATTGAATTAAATGGTATTCCGATTCAAAATCGGTTGAGTTTTGACAGAGATAGCTAAGATCAAGGCCCGAAATGTGAGGATTCGAAAATAACGTCTAAAATCCTCTAAGACCTCTAGAAACGCCAGAAAATGCAAAAACAAAAAATTAAATGAAAAAATTGTAAATTGACGAAATCAAGATTATTTTGATGCAGAGTCGATATAAATGAAAATTATTGAATTAAATGGTATTCCGATTCAAAATCGGTTGAGTTTTGACAGAGATAGCTAAGATCAAGGCCCGAAATGTGAGGATTCGAAAATAACGTCTAAAATCCTCTAAGACCTCTAGAAACGCCAGAAAATGCAAAAACAAAAAATAAATGAAAAAATTTTAAATTGACGAAATCAAGATTATTTTGATGCAGAGTCGATATAAATGAAAATTATTGAATTAAATGGTATTCCGATTCAAAATCGGTTGAGTTTTGACAGAGATAGCTAAGATCAAGGCCCGAAATGTGAGGATTCGAAAATAACGTCTAAAATCCTCTAAGACCTCTAGAAACGCCAGAAAATGCAAAAAACAAAAAATAAATGAAAAAATTTTAAATTGACGAAATCAAGATTATTTTGATGCAGAGTCGATATAAATGAAAATTATTGAATTAAATGGTATTCCGATTCAAAATCGGTTGAGTTTTGACAGAGATAGCTAAGATCAAGGCCCGAAATGTGAGGATTCGAAAATAACGTCTAAAATCCTCTAAGACCTCTAGAAACGCCAGAAAATGCAAAAACAAAAAATAAATGAAAAAATTTTAAATTGACGAAATCAAGATTATTTTGATGCAGAGTCGATATAAATGAAAATTATTGAATTAAATGGTATTCCGATTCAAAATCGGTTGAGTTTTGACAGAGATAGCTAAGATCAAGGCCCGAAATGTGAGGATTCGAAAATAACGTCTAAAATCCTCTAAGACCTCTAGAAACGCCAGAAAATGCAAAAACAAAAAATTAAATGAAAAAATTGTAAATTGACGAAATCAAGATTATTTTGATGCAGAGTCGATATAAATGAAAATTATTGAATTAAATGGTATTCCGATTCAAAATCGGTTGAGTTTTGACAGAGATAGCTAAGATCAAGGCCCGAAATGTGAGGAGTCGAAAATAACGTCTAAAATCCTCTAAGACCTCTAGAAACGCCAGAAAATGCAAAAACAAAAAATAAATGAAAAAATTTTAAATTGACGAAATCAAGATTATTTTGATGCAGAGTCGATATAAATGAAAATTATTGAATTAAATGGTATTCCGATTCAAAATCGGTTGAGTTTTGACAGAGATAGCTAAGATCAAGGCCTGAAATGTGAGGATTCGAAAATAACGTCTAAAATCCTCTAAGACCTCTAGAAACGCCAGAAAATGCAAAAACAAAAAATAAATGAAAAAATTTTAAATTGACGAAATCAAGATTATTTTGATGCAGAGTCGATATAAATGAAAATTATTGAATTAAATGGTATTCCGATTCAAAATCGGTTGAGTTTTGACAGAGATAGCTAAGATCAAGGCCCGAAATGTGAGGATTCGAAAATAACGTCTAAAATCCTCTAAGACCTCTAGAAACGCCAGAAAATGCAAAAACAAAAAATAAATGAAAAAATTTTAAATTGACGAAATCAAGATTATTTTGATGCAGAGTCGATATAAATGAAAATTATTGAATTAAATGGTATTCCGATTCAAAATCGGTTGAGTTTTGACAGAGATAGCTAAGATCAAGGCCCTGAAATGTGAGGATTCGAAAATAACGTCTAAAATCCTCTAAGACCTCTAGAAACGCCAGAAAATGCAAAAACAAAAAATAAATGAAAAAATTTTAAATTGACGAAATCAAGATTATTTTGATGCAGAGTCGATATAAATGAAAATTATTGAATTAAATGGTATTCCGATTCAAAATCGGTTGAGTTTTGACAGAGATAGCTAAGATCAAGGCCCGAAATGTGAGGATTCGAAAATAACGTCTAAAATCCTCTAAGACCTCTAGAAACGCCAGAAAATGCAAAAACAAAAAATTAAATGAAAAAATTGTAAATTGACGAAATCAAGATTATTTTGATGCAGAGTCGATATAAATGAAAATTATTGAATTAAATGGTATTCCGATTCAAAATCGGTTGAGTTTTGACAGAGATAGCTAAGATCAAGGCCTGAAATGTGAGGATTCGAAAATAACGTCTAAAATCCTCTAAGACCTCTAGAAACGCCAGAAAATGCAAAAACAAAAAATAAATGAAAAAATTTTAAATTGACGAAATCAAGATTATTTTGATGCAGAGTCGATATAAATGAAAATTATTGAATTAAATGGTATTCCGATTCAAAATCGGTTGAGTTTTGACAGAGATAGCTAAGATCAAGGCCCGAAATGTGAGGATTCGAAAATAACGTCTAAAATCCTCTAAGACCTCTAGAAACGCCAGAAAATGCAAAAACAAAAAATAAATGAAAAAATTTTAAATTGACGAAATCAAGATTATTTTGATGCAGAGTCGATATAAATGAAAATTATTGAATTAAATGGTATTCCGATTCAAAATCGGTTGAGTTTTGACAGAGATAGCTAAGATCAAGGCCCGAAATGTGAGGATTCGAAAATAACGTCTAAAATCCTCTAAGACCTCTAGAAACGCCAGAAAATGCAAAAACAAAAAATAAATGAAAAAATTTTAAATTGACGAAATCAAGATTATTTTGATGCAGAGTCGATATAAATGAAAATTATTGAATTAAATGGTATTCCGATTCAAAATCGGTTGAGTTTTGACAGAGATAGCTAAGATCAAGGCCCGAAATGTGAGGATTCGAAAATAACGTCTAAAATCCTCTAAGACCTCTAGAAACGCCAGAAAATGCAAAAACAAAAAATTAAATGAAAAAATTTTAAATTGACGAAATCAAGATTATTTTGATGCAGAGTCGATATAAATGAAAATTATTGAATTAAATGGTATTCCGATTCAAAATCGGTTGAGTTTTGACAGAGATAGCTAAGATCAAGGCCCGAAATGTGAGGATTCGAAAATAACGTCTAAAATCCTCTAAGACCTCTAGAAACGCCAGAAAATGCAAAAACAAAAAATTAAATGAAAAAATTTTAAATTGACGAAATCAAGATTATTTTGATGCAGAGTCGATATAAATGAAAATTATTGAATTAAATGGTATTCCGATTCAAAATCGGTTGAGTTTTGACAGAGATAGCTAAGATCAAGGCCCGAAATGTGAGGATTCGAAAATAACGTCTAAAATCCTCTAAGACCTCTAGAAACGCCAGAAAATGCAAAAACAAAAAATAAATAAAAAAATTTTAAATTGACGAAATCAAGATTATTTTGATGCAGAGTCGATATAAATGAAAATTATTGAATTAAATGGTATTCCGATTCAAAATCGGTTGAGTTTTGACAGAGATAGCTAAAATCAAGGCCCGAAATGTGAGGATTCGAAAATAACGTCTAAAATCCTCTAAGACCTCTAGAAACGCCAGAAAATGCAAAAACAAAAAATAAATGAAAAAATTGTAAATTGACGAAATCAAGATTATTTTGATGCAGAGTCGATATAAATGAAAATTATTGAATTAAATGGTATTCCGATTCAAAATCGGTTGAGTTTTGACAGAGATAGCTAAGATCAAGGCCCGAAATGTGAGGATTCGAAAATAACGTCTAAAATCCTCTAAGACCTCTAGAAACGCCAGAAAATGCAAAAACAAAAAATAAATGAAAAAATTTTAAATTGACGAAATCAAGATTATTTTGATGCAGAGTCGATATAAATGAAAATTATTGAATTAAATGGTATTCCGATTCAAAATCGGTTGAGTTTTGACAGAGATAGCTAAGATCAAGGCCCGAATTGTGAGGATTCGAAAATAACGTCTAAAATCCTCTAAGACCTCTAGAAACGCCAGAAAATGCAAAAACAAAAAATAAATGAAAAAATTGTAAATTGACGAAATCAAGATTATTTTGATGCAGAGTCGATATAAATGAAAATTATTGAATTAAATGGTATTCCGATTCAAAATCGGTTGAGTTTTGACAGAGATAGCTAAGATCAAGGCCCGAAATGTGAGGATTCGAAAATAACGTCTAAAATCCTCTAAGACCTCTAGAAACGCCAGAAAATGCAAAAACAAAAAAATAAATGAAAAAATTTTAAATTGACGAAATCAAGATTATTTTGATGCAGAGTCGATATAAATGAAAATTATTGAATTAAATGGTATTCCGATTCAAAATCGGTTGAGTTTTGACAGAGATAGCTAAGATCAAGGCCCGAAATGTGAGGATTCGAAAATAACGTCTAAAATCCTCTAAGACCTCTAGAAACGCCAGAAAATGCAAAAACAAAAAATAAATGAAAAAATTTTAAATTGACGAAATCAAGATTATTTTGATGCAGAGTCGATATAAATGAAAATTATTGAATTAAATGGTATTCCGATTCAAAATCGGTTGAGTTTCGACAGAGATAGCTAAGATCAAGGCCCGAATTGTGAGGATTCGAAAATAACGTCTAAAATCCTCTAAGACCTCTAGAAACGCCAGAAAATGCAAAAACAAAAAATAAATGAAAAAATTTTAAATTGACGAAATCAAGATTATTTTGATGCAGAGTCGATATAAATGAAAATTATTGAATTAAATGGTATTCCGATTCAAAATCGGTTGAGTTTTGACAGAGATAGCTAAGATCAAGGCCCGAAATGTGAGGATTCGAAAATAACGTCTAAAATCCTCTAAGACCTCTAGAAATGCCAGAAAATGCAAAAACAAAAAATAAATGAAAAAATTTTAAATTGACGAAATCAAGATTATTTTGATGCAGAGTCGATATAAATGAAAATTATTGAATTAAATGGTATTCCGATTCAAAATCGGTTGAGTTTTGACAGAGATAGCTAAGATCAAGGCCCGAAATGTGAGGATTCGAAAATAACGTCTAAAATCCTCTAAGACCTCTAGAAACGCCAGAAAATGCAAAAACAAAAAATTAAATGAAAAAATTTTAAATTGACGAAATCAAGATTATTTTGATGCAGAGTCGATATAAATGAAAATTATTGAATTAAATGGTATTCCGATTCAAAATCGGTTGAGTTTTGACAGAGATAGCTAAGATCAAGGCCCGAAATGTGAGGATTCGAAAATAACGTCTAAAATCCTCTAAGACCTCTAGAAACGCCAGAAAATGCAAAAACAAAAAATTAAATGAAAAAATTTTAAATTGACGAAATCAAGATTATTTTGATGCAGAGTCGATATAAATGAAAATTATTGAATTAAATGGTATTCCGATTCAAAATCGGTTGAGTTTTGACAGAAATAGCTAAGATCAAGGCCTGAAATGTGAGGATTCGAAAATAACGTCTAAAATGCTCTAAGACCTCTAGAAACGCCAGAAAATGCAAAAACAAAAAATAAATGAAAAAATTTTAAATTGACGAAATCAAGATTATTTTGATGCAGAGTCGAT
>JAEIGM010000548.1:0-20096 GCA_018903735.1 Drosophila cardini
AACAGTGCTGCGGTCGCCCTTTTAAGTGGCACTAGCTCCAGAATGCGTCGTGAAAGACCAGCAGCATTGTATTACCGCGCTTCGAGCGAGGGAGGGGTCCGACAAAATCCCCGCATGACTGCCATCGGCTCTGCAACCTGTCGGGTAAGCATTCGTCCTGCTGGCTTCCTCTGCTCCGTCGTCTATTTCTGACAAGATTCTCAAAATTTGACATACCCGGTCGCTTCTCTGAACATATCTGGCCAGTAGTACCGCTGCGCAAGTCTTGACGCCGTCTTCCTCACCCCTTGGTGTTCGGCCCCAGTACCCATTTCCTCTCGTCCTTTGGCACGCATAGTTTTCAGCGAATGTAGTCTTCGTTGTCAGTCCTTTGTCCCAGATTCCTGTATAGCCGCCCATTCTTTTCTCTGTCCACCTACACTGGTAGTCCTCAGCTGCCACTTGCTGGCACGTATCCAAGGGCTGTTGGAAAGCGCGTCCGCTACCACGGTCACCTTACCTTTGCGATACCTTATATCGAACTGGAACTGCTGCAACTCCAGGGCCCATCTCGCTATCGTTCCGGATGGACTTTCGATGGAGTTCAGCCATTTGAGTCCCTAGTGGTCCGTTATCACCTCGAAACGAGCCCTCCAAGTAGCACTACATCTTCCTGATGGCCCATACTATGGTCAGGCAGTCCTTTTCCGTTGCCGAGTAATTTCTCTCCGCAGCCAGCAGCTTCCGACTGGCGGTAGCTATCACTCTCTCGTCTTCGTTGATCGTCACCCAGCCGCGCTCGCCACCCAACCGTCTCACTTTACGTCGCTCGCACTCTCTCTAATCGATATTTCTTACTGTGCCAAATTCCGTCACTGCTAGGCTTAGAGCACGTGCACCAGCAGGTACCGACTGGCGTCGAAACTGCGACCGACGGTGCCCCTCGCCTATACTTTGGTTTTATGCGCGTCTCTCCCGCCACTGTGTATATCCGACTACGCAAACTCTATTTTTAATAATTTTGTTTCTTTAAGACAAAACCTAAAGACCACGTGTGAAAAAAATTGTTTATATATTTTTTTTTTTTGAAAAAAAAACAAGAATAAATTTTCTTTTTGGCAACAACGTTTTCTATTTAGTAGGGCGCCGAGGTGCTCCGGTGGCCGCCGCTGTTCCAAGACAAGGAGCGCATGACAAGGTGTAGAGGAAAGCGAACGTGAGATCCAACTGGGGCCGCCGCTATTGTTTCTGTACGATTCGCGCGACACTCCGCGGGATCGAAGCGGTGCGTCGAGGTACTCTGGTGCCGCTGCTGTTCCCGAACGGAAGCGACAGGTGGAAAAGAAATAGTGTGGATGCGAGGTCTAAACGCGGAGAGAATCGCCGCACAAAGAAGGACAGGGAAAGTCTTGCGAAAGTGGGATCGTGGCTATGGAGCTCCAAGAGACCACGGTAACTTTATCCAGGTGCGCCGTAGAGACTCCACTGCACCCAAGCGAAACAGAAGAAGGTTAAATGTCGGGAGAGGATTGGTAATATTCGCTGCACTTAAACTTTCCTTATATTTGATCAATAATTATCAACCGCGTTTTCTTTACGTTTCATGTTCTTCTCTTATTTCTTTATTCTTGCATTTGCCCTCTTTCTCTCTTCACCGCGCCCCCGACAGAGGCCGCCGCCAGCCTCATTAACTCCTATAGATAATAACATTCGATTATCCAAAATACGTTTCTTTAATTAATTCAACAGTATTAATTAATGTTTCCTTACTCCTTCAGAATCCTTAATAATACAAAATATCCTTAACTCCACAAAATTCCCTAAACACTACAAAATGTACTTAATGCTACAAAACTTATAAACACTACCAAATGCCCTTAATGCTACCAAATGTTATAAATATTATAAAATATTCTTATTACTACAAAATACTTAATACTACAAAATAATTAATACAACAAAATACTTAATTCTACACAATACTTAATACTACAAAAAACTTAATACTACAAAGTACTTAGTACTACAAAACAGGTAAGCCGGGATCGGGATCCCGCTTCACATAGTCACTTCAGATTTTGGTGGATTGTAAAGAGTTTACTGTTTACAGGGATCAATTTAATAGTGTGGAAAGCCCGGAAATAAGTCCTTTATGTACAGATGTTCAAAATAGTTCAACGGATCTACTTATTAGCACAACACTGTTTGGTGTATTGCAAGGTTTTTGTTGACGCACGCGTTGATTCTTTTGCGGATATCAGAAAACAAGTAAGAAAGGCTACAGTCGAGCGTGCCGACTGTAAAAGACCCCGTACTCATACCAATGCCAATCATTGGCTACCAACCTGTGTAGTAAGCATTTTTCCATACAAAAAAGAAAATGAAGAACCTGATTGATTCCTATTTTATATATGTACATATATATATATATATATATATATATATATATATATCCATATACATAATTAGATTTCCTTACATGCCTTGTTCTAAAATTATGTTTTGCGTAAAAACAAATCTCGTATTATAATTCAAAATGAATACTTTTAATTTAATTTGAAATTAAGAATAAAGTTAATAATACTGTCAAAAAAAATACCGATATCGTTATTAATTAAAATATCACATTAAATCACATATCGCGTTCGATATCGATATTATCTATAACAGACAATATAAATATCAACATAATGACCAATTGTCGCATTCAATATCATATCGCAATTATAATTACATATCGTATTGAATATCGATATATGACATATCGTATCGCATGTACACATCGTATTGGATATCGATATATGATATATCGTATCGTATGCATACATGTGCGTTAATCGTCCGTAGGCAGCGCTGTCGATACACAAGCAGCGAAAACGTTCGCTCACATGTTTATATGCTTCTGTCTCGCTTGCACACATGCATTGACATTGCGTGCAATTGTTAATTTTGTTACGTGTCTAGCTCTTTTGTTTATTGTCCGATTTGTATGCAACTTTCAGGATAGTTTGTTATACTCTGTCTCCAAACAAATTTCAAATCACAATACCGTACGATAAGTGCAAATGCCTTAAAAATGGCATTGAAATTTGAAAATTATTTCATTCTTGTGGGAAAACGGGGCGTGGCAGTCCAAAAATTTTAATGACAATGCATTTATGCTGTCTCTAGCAACCTACACACCAAAAATGGTATGCCTAAGTGCTATAGTTACTGAGATATTCGCTTAAAACATCAATTTTTTCATAGGTGACCATAGTTTTTTACAATTTGCGGAGGCGGTAAGAGGCGTGGCAAAGATTTGAAATAAACTTGATCTGCCTGACATAATGACGGACTTTCATTCTAAATTTGGTGGCTCTAGCTTTTGTAGTTTAAAAAGATCCAGGTGTTCATACGGACAGACGGACAGACGGACATTGCTATATCGACTCGGCTGTTGATGCTGATCAAGAATATATATACTTTATGGGGTCTGCCACGCCTCCTTCTGCCTGTTACGCACATTTCGCTTCAGACAAACTTAATAGATCCCTCTACTCTTTTTTAGAGTACGGGGTCTAAAAATGTTTCCAAAATTTTAGTTTTCTGAACCGGATCACTTTTACGCCAAATTCGCGTGCTCAATCCTAGAAAGTCACTTGGTCGTACAAGGATTTCTATTAGCGGATCGAAAACGATCGATTACTGTTACAAGGATATTTTTCCGTATCCTACCGGCTCCGCCAATAACGTAGTTTGCAGATCGGGTATTTAAAACAAGAAAGAAAACTACAGTCGAGCACGCCCGACCGTTGAATACTCTGCAATTTATTGCCGATCATTTAATAAAATCGGTATTCAATTATATCAATTGATACTTGCAACAAAACACGTTGAAACAAAAACATTTGATTGTATGTATGCACATATACATTTGACATACACAGTTGGTTGGCACAGCCAGCATTCGAGGGCAGCGCTGCCGCTAGAAAGCAGCGAAAACGTTCGCTCAAATGTTTGTATATTTCTGTCTCGCTTGCACACATGCCAGTGAAATGGGGTTAAATTGTAAACTTTGTTACGTGTCTAGCTCTTTTGTTTATAGTCCGATTTATATGCAACTTTCAGGATAGTTTGATATACTTTATCTTCAAACGAATGTGAAATAACAATACTGTACGATAAGAACATATGACTTAAAATCGGCATCGAAGTTTGAAAGTTATTTTATTTCTTGTGGGAAAAGGGGGCATGGCAGTCCAAAATTTTTAATAACGATGCATTTATGTCGTCTCAAGAAACCTGCATACCAAAATTGGTGTTCCTAAGTGTCATAGTTATTGAGATATTCGCCCAAAACATCAATTTTTTACGAGGTATGTCTAGTTTTTTGCTCATTGTGGGCGAATGGGTCGTGGCATCGAAAAAGATTCTTGTATTGACTGACTTAATATCGAGTCGATAGAGACCAAATTCAAACTTGTAGCTGTTTCCATCTCTGAAATCTGTTTGTTCATACGGACAGATGGACAGATGGACAGACGGACATACGGACAGACGGACATGGCTATATCGACTCTGCTTGTGATGCTGATCAAGAATATATACACTTTATGGGGTCTGCCACGCCTCCTTCTGCCTGTTACATAATTTTTTTTCACAAACCCAATATACTTTCTCTTGCAGAGAGTATAAAAATATAGTTTTATTTCACAACACGATACTACTACAGATATAAATCTTAACTAACTCATGCTATGTTGTGGAAACGTTAAATTAACCTCAATCTTTAAGAGATTGAGCTTTAAGAGAATTCTGACATCCAGGATTTGAGCAACGTCAGCAGTTTCAACCCCAATGGTGGGCATAGCGATTCTGGAGAATTGTTTATGAAATTTGATAAGTTTGTGGGTAGCCAGAATTGTCATTGTCACCATTTGATTATATTATAATGTTTGGTTTAAATCTGTGGGAGAGGAATGTGTAATAAAAATGAAAAGTGCGTGCTAGGCGTAATGTATGGGTACATATGTGTCTACGTATGTCACTATAGATATATGTACATTCATATATAAAAGTGATAAGTATTGCAAAAGTTTCTTTACAACGTAATTTAATTTTTAGACCCCGTACTCAAAAAAAAAGTAGAGGGGTCTATTAAGTTTGTCTGAAGCGAAATGTGCGTAACAGGCAGAAGGAGGATTTCCGACCCCATTTGGAATGAAAGTCCGTCAACTTCGCAAGCAGATCAAGTTAATTTCAAATCTTTGCCACGCCCCCTACAGCCCCCGCAAATTGTAAAAAGCAATTTTCACATAACCATAACTTGAAAACGAAAAGAGCTAGAGGGGCCAAATTCACACATTATGTGTATGGTACCACCATAACTATCCTCACCATTTATACAGATTTTAGCAAGGCTTTTGACTCCGTTAACCACAGCCTTTTTATACATTAACTCAATCTTTTGGGACTTTCGTATAACTTTATACTGTGGATTTCGAACTATTTAAGTTCTAGAACACAACAAGTTACTTCGGGCGTTCCACAAGGTAGCCATCTTGGTCCGTTGTTATTTATTTTGTTTATTAATGATCTGCCATCAGGAATCAGTCACTCTCGGGTGCTCATGTATGCCGATGACGTTAAACTCTGTGTATCGGCCACTGAGTCACTCCTTGGAACCAGGTTACAATCTGATCTGTATAGCTTTCAAACCTGGTGTCAAGCTAATCTATTAAATCTTAACTATAGTAAGTGTAACGTAATGTCCTTCAGCAGGCGACTCCCCTTTCTCAACAATTATATTCTGACGGGCAACTCCCTTCACAGAATTGAGTCGGTCATTGATTTGGTTATCCTTATGGATCCAAAGCTCAAGTTTGATAGGCATGTTTTATCAATTACTAA
Source organism: Drosophila cardini (assembly GCA_018903735.1). Classification (NCBI taxonomy): domain Eukaryota; kingdom Metazoa; phylum Arthropoda; class Insecta; order Diptera; family Drosophilidae; genus Drosophila; species Drosophila cardini. Next base: position 5,872 of record JAEIGM010000548.1, read on the forward strand.
CCGTGCTTTTGGCGTCCTGGGTTTCATAAAGCGCTGGTCGAAAGAATCTAACCATCCCTATTTAACAAAAACACTTTTCACCACCTTGGTACGTCCTATTCTTGAATATGGATCTTGTGTTTGGTCACCCCAATACAGGATTTATCCAGATAGAATTGAATCAGTACAAAAACAATTCCTTCTTTTTGCCCTAAGGGCCCTTAATTGGGATACTAACATACGCTTGCCATCTTATCGTAGTAGACTACTGCTATTAAATCTTCCTTCTTTGTCTGATCGTAGGACAGTGCTCGGTGTAATTTTGCTACACAAACTAATCAAGGGCGAAATTGATTCCACTGAATTAATTAGCCAGATTAATTTCGCTGTGCCGATCAGACCCACCAGAAACTTTCTTCCCCTTACTCTTCAACCCTGTACTACTAACTTTGCTGTCCATAATCCTTTCCGAATATTGCGTAGTAACTACAACAAACTTTCTGGAGTTGTAGGTAGTTCTACTTCTATCCCTTTCATTAGAGATTCTATTCTTTCTCACCTTAATCGTAATTAAGATCTAAATTAATATAGTTTACATACATAAATTATTATATATTTTGTCGTACTGTAATGTTTTGTCATATTGTAAAGTATTTTTATTATAATGTAATCGTTTTTTATTAATAAATCCGTTTCGCGTTTTTCGTTTGCCGTACGTTATGCGGTGTGCCCCTCGGTCGGTTGGGCGAGAGGTGGTCGCATTATATGCTGGGTTCCGCGCGTTAACAAGCACGTTGCTTGGTAATGTTGGGCCACTTGAATGTACTGTCTCGTTAGTACATCAACGTCTAAATATGATAAAAAAAAAAAGAGGGGAGGGCGACTCGAGATCGAAGCGGGGGGTACCGCCGCTGCTCTCTACGAGTGGCAAAGTCGCTCCGAGAGATCAAAGCGAGGGCGCCGAGATACTCGGGCGGTCGCCGCTGTTCCCGAACGGGAGCGCTGGGTGGAAGGGGAATAGTGCGCCGCCGTTGTTCTCAGCGAATCACTGCACATAGAAGAAAGGGGGAGAGTCTTGCGAAAGTGGGATCGTGGCTCTGGAGCGCCAAGAGATCATGAACACTTTCAGCGGAAGACAACGTTGATTCGCAAGGGCAGGGTGTGACTCTAGGTGCGCCGTAGAGACACCACTGCACCCAAGCGAAACGGAAGATGACTAGGAATCGGGAGAGGATTGGGGATGTTCGTGGCAGGTTTTTGTTGACGCACGCATTGATTCTTTTGCGGATATCAGAAAAAAATGTTTCCAAAATTGTAATTTTCTGAACCGGATCACTTTTACGCCAAATCTTACAAGCTGCGCCAATAACGTAGTTTGAAGATTGGTTATTTAAAACAATAAAGAAAAGTACAGTCGAGTGCGCCCGACCGTAGAATACTCTCTGCAATTTATTCCCGATCATTTAATAAAATCGGTATCCAAGTATATCAATTGATACTTGCAACAAAACACGTTGAAACAAAAACATCTGATTGTATGTATGCACATATACATTTGACATACACAGTTGGTTGGCACAGCCAGCATTCGAGGGCAGCGCTGCCGCTAGAAAGCAGCGAAAACGTTCGCTCAAATTTTTGTATGTTTCTGTCTCGCTTGCACACATGCAGTGAAATGGGGTTAAGTTGTAAACTTTGTTACGTGTCTAGCTCTTTTGTTTATAGTCCGATTTATATGCAACTTTCAGGATAGTTTGATATAATTTATCTTCAAACGAATGTGAAATAACAATACTGTACGATAAGAACATATGCCTTAAAATCGGCATCGAAGTTTGAAAGTTATTTTATTTCTTGTGGGAAAATGGGGCATGGCAGTCCAAAATTTTTAATAACGATGGATTTATGTCGTCTCAAGAAACCTGCATACCAAAATTGGTGTTCCTAAGTGCCATAGTTATTGACATATTCGCCTAAAACATCAAATTTGTACGAGGTTTGTCTAGCTTTTTGCTCATTGTGGGCGAATGGGTCGTGGCATCGAAAAAGATTCTTGTATTGGCTGACTTAATATCGAGTCGATAGAGACCAAATTCAAACTTGTAGCTCTTACCATCTCTGAAATCTGTTTGTTCTTACGGACAGACAGACAGACGGACAGACGGACATACGGACATACGGAGGCTTTTTCGACCCCATAAAGTATATATATTCTTGATCAGCATCAACAGCCGAGACGATATAGCAATGTCCGTCTGTCCGTCCGTCCGTCCGTCTGTATGAACACCTGGATCTTCTAATTTATAAAAGCTAGAGCCACCAAATTTGGAATGAAAGTCCGTCAACTTCGCGAGCAGTTTAAGTTTATTTCAAATCTTTGCCACGCCCCCTACAGCCCCCGCAAATTGTAAAAAGCAATTTTCACCTAACCATAGCTTGAAAACGAAAAGAGCTAGAGGGGCCAAATTCACACATTATGTGTATGGTACCACCATAACTATCCTCACCAAGTTTGGTCCGGATCGGACAACTATATCTTCAATTTTTATTCCGGATAAAGCATCTGCAACATGGTTTTTAGACCCCGTACTCTAAAAAACAGTAGAGGGGTCTATTAAGTTTGTCTGAAGCGAAATGTGCGTAACAGGCAGAAGGAGGCGTGGCCGACCCCATAAAGTATATATATTCTTGATCAGCATCAACAGCCGAGACGATATAGCAATGTCCGTCTGTCCGTCTGTCTGTCCGTCTGTATGAACACCTGGATCTTTTAAACTACAAAAGCTAGAGCCACTAAATTTGGAATGAAAGTCCGTTTGCTTCGCGAGCAGATCAAGTTTATTTCAAATCTTTGCCACGCCCCTTACCGCCCCCGCAAATTGTAAAAAACTATGGTCACCTCGGAAAAATTGATGTTTTAAGCAAATATCTCAATAACTATAGCACTTAGGAATACCATTTTTGGTATGTAAGTTGCTAGAGTCAGCATAAATGCATTGTCATTAAAATTTTTGGACTGCCACGCCCCGTTTTCCCACAAGAATGAAATAATTTTCAAACTTCAATCCCATTTTTAAGGTATTTGCACTTATCGTACGGTATTGTAATTTCATATTCGTTTGGAGACAAAGTGTCACAAACTATCCTGAAAGTTGCATACAAATCGGACAATAAACAAAAGAGCTAGACACGTAACAAAGTTTACAATTGCACGCAACGTCAATGCATGTGTTCAAGCGAGACAGAAGCATATAAACATGTGAGCGAACGTTTTCGCTGCTTGTGTAGTGACTGCACTGCTTGTGCAGCGACTGCACTGCTTGCGGACGATGCACGCACATGTATGCATACGATACGATTTATCATATATCGATATTCAATAACATAGTATTTATAATTGCGATATAATATCGCATGCGATATTTGGTCATTATGTCTATATCTATAGCGATATATCGTATTTAAATTCAGTTGTTGATAATATCGATATTTGATTTGATGTGATATTTTAATTAATATCGATATCGGCATTTTCTTGGCGATTTGCATCCCTATTACAAATTGATGGTTTTGTTTTAAAGTGTTTTATTGCAAACTATGAGTACGGGGTCTTTTACAGTCGGCTAGCTCGACTGTAGCCATTCTTACTTGTTTTTACCTGGTAAATAGTTAATGTGATAATCAAATTCATTTAATTTTATTTTCCAGCGTTGGTTCTTTAATGTTATTAATCCAAGGATCTCGAATTTTCTACCCTAGAATAAGATCGGAAATATTTTTTATGGCTAAAAGTTCATTTTCGATTGCTGCATAATAAATTTCATGCTCACTTTGTTGTAATTTGATTAATCTCCTATTTGTAATGATGATGGATTTAAAATGATGACACAGTTTGTAAGGAAGCGTTCTAGCTGGGGTACAGATCTCAGTCTGTCCAGGGCTCGAATCTTACAAGAAATTTGTAATATTCCCGGAGACGCTCTAGATGGGGATGACCAGGGTGGTGGAGGGGCTCAGACTAACGAGGAAGAGGGGAGGGCGACTCGAGATCGAAGCGGGGGTACCGCCGCTGCTCTCTACGAGTGGCCAAGTCGCTCCGAGAGATTAAAGCGAGAGCGCCGAGATACTCGGGCGGCCGCCGCTGTTCCCGAACGGGAGCGCTGGGTGGAAGGGGAATAGTGCGGATGCGAGATCTAAACGGGGGGCGTCGCCGTTGTTCTCAGCGAATCATTGCACATAGAAGGAAGGGGGAGAGTCTAGCGAAAGTGGGATCGTGGCTCTGGAGCGCCAAGAGATCACGAACACTTTCAGCGGAAGACAACGTTGATTCGCAAGGGCAGGGTGTGACTCTATGTGCGCCGTAGAGACACCACTGCACCCAAGCGAAACGGAAGATGACTAGCACTCGGGAGAGGATTGGGGATGTTCGTGGCACTTCTTCTTTCCTCGCATTGGCTCAATAATTAATAACTGCGCTTTTCTTTCCGTTCATTCTTTTCTTTATTCTTTCAACTCTCGCCCTGTCGTCGCACGGGCCCTAACGGTTCTACTTACGTCTGTCCTCTTTCGCTCCCGATCACAAAGTGCTGACCACGCTCTCGATCGGGCAGCGCGGAAGCTGCCCTGATGCAACTCCACCACGAAAGCTCACTCTTCACCATAGAGCTTTTGAGCAGAGTTGTACCCGACTGCTCCCCGCGCTCCCGACAGAGGGCGCTGCCAGCCTGCCTAACTCCTATCGATACTTATCGACTACAAAATTCCTTAACTCAAACATTACTTCATTTCAAAAGCTTAATTCTACAAAAATGTTCTTACTTCATAACAAATGCTTAAAACTACAAAATATTCTTACTGCTAACAAATCTCCTAATTTCTACAAACATGTAAGACGGGGTCTGGATCCCGCTTTACAACCCCTCCTTCCCTGCCAGAGTTATGGTTACGGCTCCGCCGGCCATAACGGTAATGGAGAAAACTCGCACCGGTCACCTTGCTGATCTCCTCATCGCCGCTGATTATATTGTACTCCTTGTCCGTCTTGGGATTCTCCATGTATAAAATGTCGCATTATTATATCTACCTTTTCTGTTATCTTTCTATCAGTGCGACTGTCGGGGCAACCTTGCTTTACATTCTAATAACAATTTCTCTCTGAATACATTTTCTTTTACGTATGATAACTATCCCCCTCTTTTCCGCCTGGGCCCGCGTCACTCGCCCTTCCCCAAGGCGAGCTCGCGCCCTGCAGGGGAGTCCATGCTTTCGTCACTGTCTTCTGGGTTCTGAAAATACGGTTTGAGGGCGGTTAGATTAGCCAGCCGCTTCTTGCGTTCGCCCTCACGAGTGAGACGCACGATGCTGGTGGAAATGAAGCTAGCCACCCTGTAGGGCCCTTCGTATTTTGGAGTCCGCTATGCTTGAGTTGACTGCCAGTGCTATCTCGGGTAGCAGTTCATCCCACGAACTCTGGTGGCCTTCGATGAACTGCGCTATCATTGTTTTCACTGTCGTATTGGTCCTTTCCGTTGGGTTTTCTTGGGGGCAGTAGGGAGCGGTATGTTGAAGAGTCACTCCTAGGGACTCCATGTACTTCCTGAATGCCTTGCTCGCAAACTGGACTCCGTTGTCACAAACAAAACTCCTGGGTACTTCGAAGTGGCCCAAGATCCTCTCGCGAAACGCCTGCTATAGTAATGCTGCGGTCGCCCTCTTAAGTGGGACTAGCTCCACCCACTTGGAGAATGCGTCATGGAAGACAACCAGCATTGTATTGCCGCGCTTTGAGCGAGGGAGTGGCCCGACGAAATCCGCGCACATCACTGCCATCGGTTTCGCCACCTGTCGGGATAGCATTCGTCCCGCTGGCTTCCTCTGCTCCGTTTTGTACTTCTGACAACATTCGCAAAATTTGACATACCTGGTCGCTTCCCTGAACATACCTGGCCAGTAGTACCGCTGCGCCAGTCTTACCGCCGTCTTCCTCACCCCTTGGTGTCCGTGACATTCCGCCAGTACCAGTTTCCTCTTGTCCTTCGGCACGCATAGTTTCCAGGGAACGTAGTCTTCGTCGTCGGTCCTCTGCCCCAGATTCCTGTAAAGCTGCCCATTCACTTCGATGTGGTCTGTGAATCTCTCTGGCTGTTGTATGTACCGCCATAAGCGCAAGCAATGCCTTGATGTTTTTTTTTTTCTTGAAAATAATTCCTCGATGAATTTTTTTCCCTTTTGGTCGCGCCTCTTCCTTCGTTTTACAATGCGCAATAAAAAATTTTTCCTATCCACCGCCTTGTTTCGCTTTATTTTTATTTTATACTTTTTTTTTCTCGTTTGGCCTCGGCCCACTATCAAGTTGCCCGAATTTTTTGGCATCTGGCCCACTGTTAATTTTTCCCGAATTTTTATGGCCCCTTTTAACTTTATAATTTTTTTTCCAAGACAAAACCTAACTTGTGTGCGACTGCTGACCACGTGTGCCAAAAATTTTTTATTTTTTTTGACTAGGAATCGGGAGAGGATTGGGGATGTTCGTGGCACTTCTACTTTCCTCGCATTGGCTCAATAATTAATAACCGCGCTTTTCTTTCCGTTCATTCTTTTCTTTATTCTTTCAACTCTCGCCCTGTCGTCGCACTGGCCCTAACGGTTCTACTTACGGTAGTTCGTCGCTTTAGCGCGCACGTCTGTCCTCTTTCGCTCCCGATCACAAAGTGCTGGTCACGCTCTCGATCGGGCAGCGCGGAAGCCTAACTCCTATCGATACTTATCGACTACAAAATTCCTTAACTCAAACATTACTTCATTTCAAAAGCTTAATTCTACAAAAATGTTCTTACTTCATAACAAATGCTTAAAACTACAAAATATTCTTACTGCTAACAAATCTCCTTATTTCTACAAACATGTAAGACGGGGTCTGGATCCCGCTTTACAACCCCCCCTTCCCTGCCAGAGTTATGGTTACGGCTCCGCCGGCCATAACGGTAATGGAGCGGTATGTTGAAGAGTCACTCCTAGGGACTCCATGTACTTCCTGAATGCCTTGCTCGCAAAACTGGACTCCGTTGTCGCAAACAAAACTCCTGGGTACTTCGAAGTGGCCCAAGATCCTCTCGCGAAATGCCTGCTTTAGTAATGCTCCGGTCGCCCTCTTAAGTGGGACTAGCTCCACCCACTTGGAGAATGCGTCATGGAAGACAATCAGCATTGTATTGCCGCGCTTTGAGCGAGGGAGTGGCCCGACGAAATCCGCGCACATCACTGCCATCGGTTTCGCCACCTGTCGGGTTAGCATTGTCCCGCAGGCTTCCTCTGTACCCGTTTCCTCTGGTCCTTCGGCACGCATAGTTTCCAGGGAACGTAGTCTTCATCGTCGGTTCTCTGCCCCAGATTCCTGTAAAGCTGCCCATTCTCTTCGATGTAGTCTGGGAATCTCTCTGGCTGGGTCCTGATCTTCTCCCTCATCCTCTCTATCCACCTGCACTGGTGGTCCTCAGCTGCCACTCGCTGGCAAGTATACAGGGGCTGTCGGTAAAGCGCGTCCGCTACCGCGTTCAGCTAACCTTTGCGATACCTTATATCAAATTGGAACTGCTGCAACTCCAGGGCCCATCTCGCTATCCTTCCGGATGGACTTTCGATGGAGCTCAGCCATTTTAGTGCCAAGTGATCCGTTATCACGTCGAAGCGATAGCCCTCCAGGTAGCACTGCATCTTCCTGATGGCCCATACTATCGCTAGGCACTCCTTTTCCGTTGCCGAGTAATTCCTCTCCGGAGCCAGCAGCTTCCGGCTGGCGTACGCTATCACTCGCTCGTCCTCGTTGATCGTTTGTGTGAGTACGGCCCCTAAGCCGTAGTCACTCGCATCCGTCTGCAGCGAAAACTTAGCTGAGAAGTCTGGACACCGCGGCTGTCGTCAGCTTCTCCTTCAGCTCCTGCAGCTCCTTCTCCAGCGCCTCTCCCCAGGCCCACTTTTGGCCCTTCCTGAGGAGGGTTGTCATCGGCTCTACCAGGGTTGCAAAGTTTGGTACGAAAAGCCTGTACCATGATGCCATTCCAAGGCATTGCCGTAGCGTCCTTAGATTATGGGCAGCCTGAATGTTCCGGATAGCACCGACCTTGTCGGGATCTGTACAGATACCTTCACCGCTCAACCACATGTCCTAGGTATGCCAGTTTCTTCTGGAAGAAACGACACTTCTTCCTACGCAGCCTCAGGTTCGCAGCTCTCAGTCGCCAAAAGCCTTCAGGTTCGGGCGCATTATTGCCCTTCGTTGGCTCCTGTCACCACTATGTCGTCGAGGTAGTGAATGCGAATGCGTGGGGTCTCCATTTCCGGTCCGCCATCGGTATTCCGTATCCAAGGCCCTCTGGAATGTTGCGCCGCTCCCCGCCGAATGTAGACCGAACGGCATGACTCTCCACTGGAACAGACCTCGCCCAGGCACGGTGAAAGCTGTGCATTCACGGCTATCCGCAGCCATGGGGATCTGCCAGTATCCTTGCTTCAAGTCTAGCGTCGAAATATAGCGGGCGTGGCGCAACCTCTCCAGAATGTGATTTATCCGGGTAATACCGCTGCTTCAGCGGTTTGTCGTCTCTCATCCGGATGCTGTGTTCCGCGATGTGTGAGACGCCCGATAGGTTCTCGAAAGACACTAGTTCCTTTTCCAACAAGAAAGAAAAGTACAGTCGAGCACGCCCGACCGTAGAATACTCTCTGCATTTTATTCCCGATCATTTTAATAAAATCGGTATCCAAGTACATATATCAATTGATACTTGCAACAAAACACGTTGAAACAAAAACATCTGATTGTATGTATACACACACATATACATTTGACTTTAAATAGGCCGCACGCATGTATGTGTGGTATATGTATACTTCCACAAAATGGTCGGCACAGCCAGCATTCGCAGGCGGGGCTGCCGCTAAGTACGCAAGCAGCGAAAGCGTTCGCTCATGTTTATGCTTCTATCTCGCTCGCACACAGGCATTGGCATTGCGTTCAATTTATTAACTTTCTTACAGGTGTCTAGCTCTTTGTTTATTGTCCGATTTAGGATGCAACTTTCCGATGATAGTTTAATATATTTTGTCTTCAAACGAATGTGAAATAACAATACTGTACGATAAGAACCTTATGCCTTAAAATCGGCATTGAAGTTTGCAAATTATTTTATTTCTTGTGGTAGAAAGGGAGCTAGGCAGTCCAAAATTTTTGATGATAATACAATTATGTGCCGTCTCTAGGAACCTGCGTACCAAAATCTTTATTCTTTAAACTCTCGCCCTGTCGTGGCCCTGGCCCTAACGGTTCTGCTTACGGTAGTTCGTCGCTTTAGCGCGCACGCCTGTCCTCTTTCGCTCTCGATCACAAAGTGCTGGCCACGCTCTCGATCGGGCAGCGCGGAAGCTGTCCTGATGCAACTCCACCACGAAAGCTCACTCTTCACCATAGAGCTTTTGTGTAGAGTTGTACCCGACCGCTCCCCGCGCTCCCGACAAAGGGCGCTGCCAGCCTGCCTAACTCCAATCGATACTTATCGACTACAAAATTGCTTAACTCAAACATTACTTCATTTCAAAAGCTTAATTCTTCACAAATGTTCTTACTTCATAACAAATGCTTAAAACTACAAAATATTCTTACTGTTAACAAATCTTATTTCTACAAACATGTAAGACGGGGTCTGGATCCCGCTTTACAACCCCCCCTTCCCTGCCAGAGTTATGGTTACGGCTCCGCCGGCCGTAACGGTAATGGAGAAAACTCGCTCTCCCGGTGCTCGTTCTCCGACTCCTCTGGATCGGAGCACCAGTCACCTTGCTGATCTCCTCATCGCCGCTGATTATATTGTACTCCTTGTCCGTTTTGGGATTCTCCATATATAAAATGTCGCGTTATTATATCTACCCTTTCTGTTATCTTCCTATCAGTGCGACTGTCGGGGCAACCTTGCTTTACATTCTAATAACAATTTCTCTCTGAATACATTTTCATTTACGTATGATAACTATCCCTCTCTTTTCCGCCTGGGCCCGCGTCACTCGCCCTTCTCCAAGGCGAGCTCGCGGCCTGCAGGGGAGTCCATGCTTTCGTCACTGTCTTCTGGGTTCTGAAAATACGGTTTGAGGGCGGTTAGATTAGCCACCCGCTTCTTGCGTTCGCCCTCACGAGTGAGACGCACGATGCTGGGGGAAATGAAGCTAGCCACCCTGTAGGGCCCGTCGTATTTTGGTGCTAGTTTGGCAGCAAAACCTTCCGCTGCGTTGGACAACTGATGCTGTCTTACCATGACCTCAGTCCCAACCGCTGGTCTCCATTCTCTTCTTCGGAGGTTGTAGTGCCTCCCTTGGTCCATCGACGCCTTCTGTAGGTTGTTCCTCGCGACTTCAAAAATTTTTTTTAATTTCTTTCTCAAGGGACTCGTAGCTGATCCGGGGGTTACCTCGTCCTATAGCGCTGCCTGCCTTGCACAAGGAAACATGGGCAGAATCCTGTCGAGTCCGGTAGGCTTGAGTTGACTGCCAGTGCTATTTCGGGTAGCAGTTCATCCCACGAACTCTAGTGGCCTTCGATGAACTGCGCTATCATTGTCTTCACTGTCGTATTGGTCCTTTCCGTTGGGTTTTCTTGGGGGCAGTAGGGAGCGGTATGTTGAAGAGTCACTCCTAGGGACTCCATGTACTTCCTGAATGCCTTGCTCGCAAACTGGACTCCGTTGTCGCAAACAAAACTCCTGGGTACTCCGAAGTGGCCTAAGATCCTTGGTGTCCGGCGGTGGGTGCGTCGTGACATTCCGCCAGTACCCGTTTTCTCTGGTCCTTCGGCACGCATAGTTTCCAGAGAACGTAGTCTTCGTCGTCGGTCCTCAGCCCCAGATTCCTGTAAAGCTGCCCATTCTCTTCGATGTAGTCTGGGAATCTCTCTGGCTGGGTCCTGATTTTCTCCCTCATCCTCTCTATCCACCTGCACTGGTGGTCCTCGGCTGCCACTCGCTGGCAAGTATACAGGGGCTGTCGGGAAAGCGCGTCCGCTACCGCGTTCAGCTAACCTTTGCGATACCTTATATCAAATTGGAACTGCTGCAACTCCAGGGCCCATCTCGCTATCCTTCCGGATGGACTTTCGATGGAGCTCAGCCATTTTAGTGCCAAGTGATCCGTTATCACCTCGAAGCGATAGCCCTCCAGGTAGCACTGCATCTTCCTGATGGCCCATACTATCGCTAGGCACTCCTTTTCCGTTGCCGAGTAATTCCTCTCCGGAGCCAGCAGCTTCCGGCTGGCGTGCGCTATCACTCTCTCGACTTCGTCGATCGTTTGTGTGAGTATGGCCCCTATGCCGTACTTAGCTGAGAAGTCTGGACACCGGGGCTGTCGTCAGCTTCTCTTTCAGCTCCTGCAGCCCCTTCTCCAGCGCCTCTCCCCAGGCCCACTTTTGGCCTTCCTGAGGAGGGTTGTCATCGGTTCTACCAGGGTTGCAAAGTCTGGTTCGAACCGCCTGTACCATGATGCCATTCCAAGGCATTGCCGTAGCGTCTTTAGATTATGGGGATTTTGAAGGTTCCGGATCGCACCGACCTTGTCGGGATCTGTACAGATACCTTCACCACCATCGGTCCCATCACCGCAAGCGGTTGGGGTTCACGGCGCGACCCTCCACCTGGCCTAAGGGGCGCCTCGGGTCGTTTCCCGACCTCACTTGCTCGCAGCATTCCTTGCTACTTCGTCTTCGTCTGCCGCAGACTCGACAAAATATCACTTGGGCGTTGGGGCACTCCCTGGCGAAGTGTCCACATTTCCCGCACCGGTGGCAAGCGCGTCTCGGGTCAAATCCGCCGCTGCCGTGTGCTGCTCCCCCTTGGGGTGCTGTCGCTTGCGCCACCATTGCGCTTGCTGCCGTCGTCTGGCCGGACCACTGCTGTGCTCCCGTCTCTTGACGGAACGGGTTTGGCGGTCTATTCCCCGCCCCTGCAAAATTCAACTCACCCCTGTTACTCGATTTGGCTCGAGAGTACTCCGTTTCCTGTTACCGGAGATTCTCGAACTCGGTGGCCATCTGCTTCTGTTGTGCCAGTGTGGCGAAGTCACTTCTGCGCACGTACAATCGGTATTCCGGGGCTGTTCGTACAGCTGGGGCCTTCGTAAATCTGGCTCCGACTTCTGGTGCGGCCGCCCGCCGAATTCACCAGCGGAGGGCTCCGCGTCTATTCCAGAAATCCCTGCTGTGATCGCTGCCTTGTATGAACGAGGAAATTCGCTTCCTCAATTCCTCGACGCGGCCTTCCTTATCCAGGCCGAATTCCTGCGCTATCGCCGATAGTTCTTCTTTTCGGCGATAGTATACCCACCGCACGCCCACTATGTGATTCAGGGACTCACCTCCATCCATGTTGTATGTACCGCCACAAGACCAAGCAATGCCTTGATTTTTTTTTTTTTTTCTTGGGATCGATCCTTTTCCCTAGTGAATTCCTTGAGGAAAACTGAAAATAATTCCTCGATGATTTTTTTCCCTTTTGGTCGCGCCTCTTCCTTCGTTTTACAATACGCAATAAAAAATTTTTCCTATCCATCGCCTTGTTTCGCTTTATTTTTATTTTATACTTTTTTTCCTCGTTTGGCCTCGGCCCACTATCAGTTTGCCCGAATTTTTTGTCCTCTGGCCCACTGTTAATTTTTCCCGAATTTTTATGGCCCCTTTTAACTTTATAATTTTTTTTCCAAGACAAAACCTAACTTGTGTGCGACTGCTGACCACGTGTGCCAAAAAAATTTTTTTTTTTTTTTTGAAAAAAAAACTACTGTAAATTTTCTCTTGGGGACAACGTTTTCTGTCTACTAGACTTTGACAACCGAAACCCCTCACTGGCGTTAGTGCACACTCGCGGGTTTTAAGTCGCAATGGTGCTGCCCTCCCCTTACGACTCCAGGGTCCTTGCTCGGGCGCCACTTGTAAGGAAGCGTTCTAGCTGGGGTACAGATCTCAGTTTGTAATATTCGCGAAGACGCTGTAGACGGGGATGACCAGGGTGGTGGAGGGGCTCAGACTAACGAGGAAGAGGGGAGAGCGACTCGAGATCGAAGCGGGGGGTACCGCCGAGTGGCCAAGTCGCTCCGAGAGATCAAAGCGAGGGTGCCGAGGTACTCGGGCGGCCGTCGCTGTTCCCGAACGGGAGCGCTGGGTGGAAGGGGTATAGTAAGGATGCGAGATCTAAACGGGGGGCGCCGCCGTTGTTCTCAGCGAGTCACTGCACATAGAAGGAAGGGGGATCAAGGCTCTGGAGCGCCAAGAGATCACGAACACTTTCAGCGGAAGACAACGTTGATTCGCAAGGGCAGGGTGTGACTCTAGGTGCGCCGTAGAGACACCACTGCACCCAAAACGAAACGGAAGATGACTAGGAATCGGGAGAGAATTGGGGATGTTCGTGGCACTTCTACTTTCCTCGCATTGGCTCAATAATTAATAACCGCGCTTTTCTTTCCGTTCATTCTTTTGTTTATTCTTTCAACTCTCGCCCTGTCGTCGCCCTGGCCCTAACGGTTCTACTTACGGTAGTTCGTCGCTTTAGCGCGTCTGTCCTCTTTCGCTCCCGATCACAAAGTGCTGGCCACGCTCTCGATCGGGCAGCGCGGAAGCTGCCCTGATGCAACTCCACCACGAAAGCTCACTCTTCACCATAGAGCTTTTGTGCAGAGTTGTACCCGACCGCTCCCCGCGCTCCCGACAGAGGGCGCTGCCAGCCTGCCTAACTCCTATCGAGACTTATCGACTACAAAATTGCTTAACTCGAACATTACTTCATTTCAAAAGCTTAATTCTTCACAAATGTTCCTACTTCATAACAAATGGTTAAAACTACAAAATATTCTTACTGTTAAGAAATCTTATTTCTACAAACATGTAAGACGGGGTCTGGATCCCGCTTTACAACCCCCCCTTCCCTGCCAGAGTTATGGTTACGGCTCCGCCGGCCGTAACGGTAATGGAGAAAACTCGCTCTCCCGGTGCTCGTTCTCCGACTCCTCTGGATCGGAGCACCAGTCACCTTGCTGATCTCCTCATCGCCGCTGATTATATTGTACTCCTTGTCCGATTTGGGATTCTCCATATATAAAATGTCGCGTTATTATATCTACCCTTTCTGTTATTTTCCTATCAGTGCGACTGTCGGGGCAACCTTGCTTTACATTCTAATAACAATTTCTCTCTGAATACATTTTCATTTACG
>JAEIGM010000654.1:0-14905 GCA_018903735.1 Drosophila cardini
GAGGATTCAAAAATAACGTCTAAAATCCTCTAAGACCTCTAGAAACGCCAGAAAATGCAAAAACAAAAATAAATGAAAAAATTTTAAATTGACGAAATCAAGATTATTTTGATGCAGAGTCGATATAAATGAAAAATTATTGAATTAAATGGTATTCCGATTCAAAATCGGTTGAGTTTTGACAGAGATAGCTAAGATCAAGGCCCGAAATGTGAGGATTCGAAAATAACGTCTAAAATCCTCTAAGACCTCTAGAAACGCCAGAAAATGCAAAAACAAAAAATAAATGAAAAAATTTTAAATTGACGAAATCAAGATTATTTTGATGCAGAGTCGATATAAATGAAAATTATTGAATTAAATGGTATTCCGATTCAAAATCGGTTGAGTTTGGACAGAGATAGCTAAGATCAAGGCCCGAAATGTGAGGATTCGAAAATAACGTCTAAAATCCTCTAAGACCTCTAGAAACGCCAGAAAATGCAAAAACAAAAAATAAATGAAACAAGAAAGAAAAGTACAGTCGAGCACGCCCGACCGTAGAATACTCTCTGCATTTTATTCCCAATAACTTCAATAAAATCGGTGTCCGAAAATATCAATTGATACTTGCAACAAAACACGTCGAAACAAAAACATCTGTTTGTATGTATGCACAAACATATACATTTGACATTATAAGTATGCACGCACATATGTATGTGTGTATATGTAATACATACGTAATTGGTTGGCACAGCCAGCATTCGCGAGCAGCGCTGCCGCTAGCAAGCAGCGAAAACGTTCGCTCACATGTTTGTATGTTTCTGTCTCGCTTGCACACATGCATTGACATTGCGTTCAATTATTAACTTTCTTACATGTCTAGCTCTTTTGTTTATTGTCCGATTTAGATGCAACTTTCAGGATAGTTTAATATATTTTGTCTTTAAATGAATGTGAAATAACAATACTGTACGATAAGAACATATGCCTTAAAATCGGCATTGAAGTTTGCAAATTATCTTATTTCTTGTGAGAAAAGGGGGGCGTGGCAGTCCAAAATTTTTGATGACAATACAATTATACCGTCTCTAGGAACCTACATACCAAAATGGGTGTTCCTGAGTGCCATATTTACTGAGATATTCGCCTAAAACATCAATTTTTTACGAGGTGTTTCTAGTTTTTTGCTCATTGTGGGCGAACGGGGCGTGGCATCGAAAAAAAAAAAAGATTCTTGTATTGACTGACTTAATATCGAGTCGATAGAGACCAAATTCGAACTTGTAGCTCTTACCATCTCTGAAATCTGTTTGTTCATACGGACAGACAGACAGACAGACGGACAGACAGACGGACAGACAGACGGACAGACAGACGGACAGACGGACAGACGGACATGGCTATATCGACTCGGCTTGTGATGCTGATCAAGAATATATATACTTTATGGGGTCTGCCACGCCTCCTTCTGCCTGTTACATACTTTTTTTTTTTGCACAAACCCAATATACTCTCTCTTGCAGAGAGTATAAAAATTTTAAATTGACGAAATCAATATTATTTTGATGCAGAGTCGATATAAATGAAAATTATTGAATTAAACGGTATTCCGATTCAAAATCGGTTGAGGTTTGACAGAGATAGCTAAGATCAAGGCCCGAAATGTGAGGATTCGAAAATAAGGTCTAAAATCCTCTAAGACCTCTAGAAACGCCAGAAAATGCAAAAACAAAAAATAAATGAAAAAATTTTAAATTGACGAAATCAAGATTATTTTGATGCAGAGTCGATATAAATGAAAATTATTGAATTAAATGGTATTCCGATTCAAAATCGGTTGAGTTTTGACAGAGATAGCTAAGATCAAGGCCCGAAATGTGAGGATTCGAAAATAACGTCTAAAATCCTCTAAGACCTCTAGAAACGCCAGAAAATGCAAAAACAAAAAACAAATGAAAAAATTTTAAATTGACGAAATCAAGATTATTTTGATGCAGAGTCGATATAAATGAAAATTATTGAATTAAATGGTATTCCGATTCAAAATCGGTTGAGTTTTGACAGAGATAGCTAAGATCAAGGCCCGAAATGTGAGGATTCGCAAATAACGTCTAAAATCCTCTAAGACCTCTAGAAACGCCAGAAAATGCAAAAACAAAAAATAAATGAAAAAATTTTAAATTGACGAAATCAAGATTATTTTGATGCAGAGTCGATATAAATGAAAATTAATGAATTAAATGGTATTCCGATTCAAAATCGGTTGAGTTGTGACAGAGATAGCTAAGATCAAGGCCCGAAATGTGAGGATTCGAAAATAACGTCTAAAATCCTCTAAGACCTCTAGAAACGCCAGAAAATGCAAAAACAAAAAATAAATGAAAAAATTTTAAATTGACGAAATCAAGATTATTTTGATACAGAGTCGATATAAATGAAAATTATTGAATTAAACGGTATTCCGATTTTAAAATAAAAAAAAAAAAGATTATTTTGATGCAGAGTCGATATAAATGAAAATTATTGAATTAAATGGTATTCTGATTCAAAATCGGTTGAGTTTTGACAGAGATAGCTAAGATCAAGGCCCGAAATGTGAGGATTCGAAAATAACGTCTAAAATCCTCTAAGACCTCTAGAAACGCCGGAAAATGCAAAAACAAAAAATAAATGAAAAAATTTTAAATTGACGAAATCAAGATTATTTTGATGCAGAGTCGATATAAATGAAAATTATTGAATTAAACGGTATTCTGATTCAAAATCGGTTGAGTTTTGACAGAGATAGCTAAGATCAAGGCCTGAAATGTGAGGATTCGAAAATAACGTCTAAAATCGTCTAAGACCTCTAGAAACGCCAGAAAATGCAAAAACAAAAAATAAATGAAAAAATTTTAAATTGACGAAATCAAGATTATTTTGATGCAGAGTCGATATAAATGAAAATTATTGAATTAAATGGTATTCCGATTCAAAATCGGTTGAGTTTTGACAGAGATAGCTAAGATCAAGGCCCGAAATGTGAGGATTTGAAAATAACGTCTAAAATCGTCTAAGACCTCTAGAAACGCCAGAAAATGCAAAAACAAAAAATAAATGAATAAATTTTAAATTGACGAAATCAAGATTATTTTGATGCAGAGTCGATATTAATGAAAATTATTGAATTAAATGGTATTCCGATTCAAAATCGGTTGAGTTTTGACAGAGATAGCTAAGATCAAGGCCCGAAATGTGAGGATTCGAAAATAACGTCTAAAATCCTCTAAGACCTCTAGAAACGCCAGAAAATGCAAAAACAAAAAATAAATGAAAAAATTTTTAATTGACGAAATCAAGATTGTTTTGATGCAGAGTCGATATAAATGAAAATTATTGAATTAAATGGTATTCCGATTCAAAATCGGTTGAGTTTTGACAGAGATAGCTAAGATCAAGGCCCGAAATGTGAGGATTCGAAAATAACGTCTAAAATCCTCTAAGACCTCTAGAAACGCCAGAAAATGCAAAAACAAAAAATAAATGAAAAAATTTTAAATTGACGAAATCAAGATTATTTTGATGCAGAGTCGATATAAATGAAAATTATTGAATTAAATGGTATTCCGATTCAAAATCGGTTGAGTTTTGACAGAGATAGCTAAGATCAAGGCCCGAAATGTGAGGATTCGAAAATAACGTCTAAAATCCTCTAAGACCTCTAGAAACGCCAGAAAATGCAAAAACAAAAAATAAATGAAAAAATTTTAAATTGACGAAATCAAGATTGTTTTGATGCAGAGTCGATATAAATGAAAATTATTGAATTAAATGGTATTCCGATTCAAAATCGGTTGAGTTTTGACAGAGATAGCTAAGATCAAGGCCCGAAATGTGAGGATTCGAAAATAACGTCTAAAATCCTCTAAGACCTCTAGAAACGCCAGAAAATGCAAAAACAAAAAATAAATGAAAAAATTTTTAATTGACGAAATCAAGATTGTTTTGATGCAGAGTCGATATAAATGAAAATTATTGAATTAAATGGTATTCCGATTCAAAATCGGTTGAGTTTTGACAGAGATAGCTAAGATCAAGGCCCGAAATGTGAGGATTCGAAAATAACGTCTAAAATCCTCTAAGACCTCTAGAAACGCCAGAAAATGCAAAAACAAAAAATAAATGAAAAAATTTTAAATTGACGAAATCAAGATTATTTTGATGCAGAGTCGATATAAATGAAAATTATTGAATTAAATGGTATTCCGATTCAAAATCGGTTGAGTTTTGACAGAGATAGCTAAGATCAAGGCCCGAAATGTGAGGATTCGAAAATAACGTCTAAAATCCTCTAAGACCTCTAGAAACGCCAGAAAATGCAAAAACAAAAAATAAATGAAAAAAATTTTAAATTGACGAAATCAAGATTATTTTGATGCAGAGTCGATATAAATGAAAATTTTTGAATTAAATGGTATTCCGATTCAAAATCGGTTGAGTTTTGACAGAGATAGCTAAGATCAAGGCCCGAAATGTGAGGATTCGAAAATAACGTCTAAAATCCTCTAAGACCTCTAGAAACGCCAGAAAATGCAAAAACAAAAAATAAATGAAAAAATTTTAAATTGACGAAATCAAGATTATTTTGATGCAGAGTCGATATAAATGAAAATTATTGAATTAAATGGTATTCCGATTCAAAATCGGTTGAGTTTTGACAGAGATAGCTAAGATCAAGGCCCGAAATGTGAGGATTCGAAAATAACGTCTAAAATCCTCTAAGACCTCTAGAAACGCCAGAAAATGCAAAAACAAAAAATAAATGAAAAAAATTTTAAATTGACGAAATCAAGATTATTTTGATGCAGAGTCGATATAAATGAAAATTATTGAATTAAATGGTATTCCGATTCAAAATCGGTTGAGTTTTGACAGAGATAGCTAAGATCAAGGCCCGAAATGTGAGGATTCGAAAATAACGTCTAAAATCCTCTAAGACCTCTAGAAACGCCAGAAAATGCAAAAACAAAAAATAAATGAAAAAATTTTAAATTGACGAAATCAAGATTATTTTGATGCAGAGTCGATATAAATGAAAATTATTGAATTAAATGGTATTCCGATTCAAAATCGGTTGAGTTTTGACAGAGATAGCTAAGATCAAGGCCCGAAATGTGAGGATTCGAAAATAACGTCTAAAATCCTCTAAGACCTCTAGAAACGCCAGAAAATGCAAAAACAAAAAATAAATGAAAAAATTTTAAATTGACGAAATCAAGATTATTTTGATGCAGAGTCGATATAAATGAAAATTATTGAATTAAATGGTATTCCGATTCAAAATCGGTTGAGTTTTGACAGAGATAGCTAAGATCAAGGCCCGAAATGTGAGGATTCGAAAATAACGTCTAAAATCCTCTAAGACCTCTAGAAACGCCAGAAAATGCAAAAAACAAAAAATAAATGAAAAAATTTTAAATTGACGAAATCAAGATTATTTTGATGCAGAGTCGATATAAATGAAAATTATTGAATTAAATGGTATTCCGATTCAAAATCGGTTGAGTTTTGACAGAGATAGCTAAGATCAAGGCCCGAAATGTGAGGATTCGAAAATAACGTCTAAAATCCTCTAAGACCTCTAGAAACGCCAGAAAATGCAAAAAACAAAAAATAAATGAAAAAATTTTAAATTGACGAAATCAAGATTATTTTGATGCAGAGTCGATATAAATGAAAATTATTGAATTAAATGGTATTCCGATTCAAAATCGGTTGAGTTTTGACAGAGATAGCTAAGATCAAGGCCCGAAATGTGAGGATTCGAAAATAACGTCTAAAATCCTCTAAGACCTCTAGAAACGCCAGAAAATGCAAAAACAAAAAATAAATGAAAAAAATTTTAAATTGACGAAATCAAGATTATTTTGATGCAGAGTCGATATAAATGAAAATTATTGAATTAAATGGTATTCCGATTCAAAATCGGTTGAGTTTTGACAGAGATAGCTAAGATCAAGGCCCGAAATGTGAGGATTCGAAAATAACGTCTAAAATCCTCTAAGACCTCTAGAAACGCCAGAAAATGCAAAAACAAAAAATAAATGAAAAAATTTTAAATTGACGAAATCAAGATTATTTTGATGCAGAGTCGATATAAATGAAAATTATTGAATTAAATGGTATTCCGATTCAAAATCGGTTGAGTTTTGACAGAGATAGCTAAGATCAAGGCCCGAAATGTGAGGATTCGAAAATAACGTCTAAAATCCTCTAAGACCTCTAGAAACGCCAGAAAATGCAAAAACAAAAAATAAATGAAAAAATTTTAAATTGACGAAATCAAGATTATTTTGATGCAGAGTCGATATAAATGAAAATTATTGAATTAAATGGTATTCCGATTCAAAATCGGTTGAGTTTTGACAGAGATAGCTAAGATCAAGGCCCGAAATGTGAGGATTCGAAAATAACGTCTAAAATCCTCTAAGACCTCTAGAAACGCCAGAAAATGCAAAAACAAAAAATAAATGAAAAAATTTTAAATTGACGAAATCAAGATTATTTTGATGCAGAGTCGATATAAATGAAAATTATTGAATTAAATGGTATTCCGATTCAAAATCGGTTGAGTTTTGACAGAGATAGCTAAGATCAAGGCCCGAAATGTGAGGATTCGAAAATAACGTCTAAAATCCTCTAAGACCTCTAGAAACGCCAGAAAATGCAAAAACAAAAAATAAATGAAAAAATTTTAAATTGACGAAATCAAGATTATTTTGATGCAGAGTCGATATAAATGAAAATTATTGAATTAAATGGTATTCCGATTCAAAATCGGTTGAGTTTTGACAGAGATAGCTAAGATCAAGGCCCGAAATGTGAGGATTCGAAAATAACGTCTAAAATCCTCTAAGACCTCTAGAAACGCCAGAAAATGCAAAAACAAAAAATAAATGAAAAAAATTTTAAATTGACGAAATCAAGATTATTTTGATGCAGAGTCGATATAAATGAAAATTATTGAATTAAATGGTATTCCGATTCAAAATCGGTTGAGTTTTGACAGAGATAGCTAAGATCAAGGCCCGAAATGTGAGGATTCGAAAATAACGTCTAAAATCCTCTAAGACCTCTAGAAACGCCAGAAAATGCAAAAACAAAAAATAAATGAAAAAATTTTAAATTGACGAAATCAAGATTATTTTGATGCAGAGTCGATATAAATGAAAATTATTGAATTAAATGGTATTCCGATTCAAAATCGGTTGAGTTTTGACAGAGATAGCTAAGATCAAGGCCCGAAATGTGAGGATTCGAAAATAACGTCTAAAATCCTCTAAGACCTCTAGAAACGCCAGAAAATGCAAAAACAAAAAATAAATGAAAAAATTTTAAATTGACGAAATCAAGATTATTTTGATGCAGAGTCGATATAAATGAAAATTATTGAATTAAATGGTATTCCGATTCAAAATCGGTTGAGTTTTGACAGAGATAGCTAAGATCAAGGCCCGAAATGTGAGGATTCGAAAATAACGTCTAAAATCCTCTAAGACCTCTAGAAACGCCAGAAAATGCAAAAACAAAAAATAAATGAAAAAATTTTAAATTGACGAAATCAAGATTATTTTGATGCAGAGTCGATATAAATGAAAATTATTGAATTAAATGGTATTCCGATTCAAAATCGGTTGAGTTTTGACAGAGATAGCTAAGATCAAGGCCCGAAATGTGAGGATTCGAAAATAACGTCTAAAATCCTCTAAGACCTCTAGAAACGC
The DNA here is from genome assembly GCA_018903735.1 of Drosophila cardini. Classification (NCBI taxonomy): domain Eukaryota; kingdom Metazoa; phylum Arthropoda; class Insecta; order Diptera; family Drosophilidae; genus Drosophila; species Drosophila cardini. The sequence continues at coordinate 7,749 of JAEIGM010000654.1, forward strand.
CAGAAAATGCAAAAACAAAAAATAAATGAAAAAATTTTAAATTGACGAAATCAAGATTATTTTGATGCAGAGTCGATATAAATGAAAATTATTGAATTAAATGGTATTCCGATTCAAAATCGGTTGAGTTTTGACAGAGATAGCTAAGATCAAGGCCCGAAATGTGAGGATTCGAAAATAACGTCTAAAATCCTCTAAGACCTCTAGAAACGCCAGAAAATGCAAAAACAAAAAATAAATGAAAAAATTTTAAATTGACGAAATCAAGATTATTTTGATGCAGAGTCGATATAAATGAAAATTATTGAATTAAATGGTATTCCGATTCAAAATCGGTTGAGTTTTGACAGAGATAGCTAAGATCAAGGCCCGAAATGTGAGGATTCGAAAATAACGTCTAAAATCCTCTAAGACCTCTAGAAACGCCAGAAAATGCAAAAACAAAAAATAAATGAAAAAATTTTAAATTGACGAAATCAAGATTATTTTGATGCAGAGTCGATATAAATGAAAATTATTGAATTAAATGGTATTCCGATTCAAAATCGGTTGAGTTTTGACAGAGATAGCTAAGATCAAGGCCCGAAATGTGAGGATTCGAAAATAACGTCTAAAATCCTCTAAGACCTCTAGAAACGCCAGAAAATGCAAAAACAAAAAAATAAATGAAAAAAATTTTAAATTGACGAAATCAAGATTATTTTGATGCAGAGTCGATATAAATGAAAATTATTGAATTAAATGGTATTCCGATTCAAAATCGGTTGAGTTTTGACAGAGATAGCTAAGATCAAGGCCCGAAATGTGAGGATTCGAAAATAACGTCTAAAATCCTCTAAGACCTCTAGAAACGCCAGAAAATGCAAAAACAAAAAATAAATGAAAAAAATTTTAAATTGACGAAATCAAGATTATTTTGATGCAGAGTCGATATAAATGAAAATTATTGAATTAAATGGTATTCCGATTCAAAATCGGTTGAGTTTTGACAGAGATAGCTAAGATCAAGGCCCGAAATGTGAGGATTCGAAAATAACGTCTAAAATCCTCTAAGACCTCTAGAAACGCCAGAAAATGCAAAAACAAAAAAATAAATGAAAAAAATTTTAAATTGACGAAATCAAGATTATTTTGATGCAGAGTCGATATAAATGAAAATTATTGAATTAAATGGTATTCCGATTCAAAATCGGTTGAGTTTTTGACAGAGATAGCTAAGATCAAGGCCCGAAATGTGAGGATTCGAAAATAACGTCTAAAATCCTCTAAGACCTCTAGAAACGCCAGAAAATGCAAAAACAAAAAATAAATGAAAAAAATTTTAAATTGACGAAATCAAGATTATTTTGATGCAGAGTCGATATAAATGAAAATTATTGAATTAAATGGTATTCCGATTCAAAATCGGTTGAGTTTTGACAGAGATAGCTAAGATCAAGGCCCGAAATGTGAGGATTCGAAAATAACGTCTAAAATCCTCTAAGACCTCTAGAAACGCCAGAAAATGCAAAAACAAAAAATAAATGAAAAAAATTTTAAATTGACGAAATCAAGATTATTTTGATGCAGAGTCGATATAAATGAAAATTATTGAATTAAAATTATTGATTAATTGGTATTCCGATTCAAAATCGGTTGAGTTTTGACAGAGATAGCGAAGATCAAGGCCCGAAATGTGAGGATTCGAAAATAACGTCTAAAATCCTCTAAGACCTCTAGAAACGCCAGAAAATGCAAAAACAAAAAATAAATGAATAAATTTTAAATTGACGAAATCAAGATTATTTTGATGCAGAGTCGATATAAATGAAAATTATTGAATTAAATGGTATTCCGATTCAAAATCGGTTGAGTTTTGACAGAGATAGCTAAGATCAAGGCCCGAAATGTGAGGATTCGAAAATAACGTCTAAAATCCTCTAAGACCTCTAGAAACGCCAGAAAATGCAAAAACAAAAAATAAATGAAAAAATTTTAAATTGACGAAATCAAGATTATTTTGATGCAGAGTCGATATAAATGAAAATTATTGAATTAAATGGTATTCCGATTCAAAATCGGTTGAGTTTTGACAGAGATAGCTAAGATCAAGGCCCGAAATGTGAGGATTCGAAAATAACGTCTAAAATCCTCTAAGACCTCTAGAAACGCCAGAAAATGCAAAAACAAAAAATAAATGAAAAAATTTTAAATTGACGAAATCAAGATTATTTTGATGCAGAGTCGATATAAATGAAAATTATTGAATTAAATGGTATTCCGATTCAAAATCGGTTGAGTTTTGACAGAGATAGCTAAGATCAAGGCCCGAAATGTGAGGATTCGAAAATAACGTCTAAAATCCTCTAAGACCTCTAGAAACGCCAGAAAATGCAAAAACAAAAAATAAATGAAAAAATTTTAAATTGACGAAATCAAGATTATTTTGATGCAGAGTCGATATAAATGAAAATTATTGAATTAAATGGTATTCCGATTCAAAATCGGTTGAGTTTTGACAGAGATAGCTAAGATCAAGGCCCGAAATGTGAGGATTCGAAAATAACGTCTAAAATCCTCTAAGACCTCTAGAAACGCCAGAAAATGCAAAAACAAAAAATAAATGAAAAAATTTTAAATTGACGAAATCAAGATTATTTTGATGCAGAGTCGATATAAATGAAAATTATTGAATTAAATGGTATTCCGATTCAAAATCGGTTGAGTTTTGACAGAGATAGCTAAGATCAAGGCCCGAAATGTGAGGATTCGAAAATAACGTCTAAAATCCTCTAAGACCTCTAGAAACGCCAGAAAATGCAAAAACAAAAAATAAATGAAAAAATTTTAAATTGACGAAATCAAGATTATTTTGATGCAGAGTCGATATAAATGAAAATTATTGAATTAAATGGTATTCCGATTCAAAATCGGTTGAGTTTTGACAGAGATAGCTAAGATCAAGGCCCGAAATGTGAGGATTCGAAAATAACGTCTAAAATCCTCTAAGACCTCTAGAAACGCCAGAAAATGCAAAAACAAAAAATAAATGAAAAAATTTTAAATTGACGAAATCAAGATTATTTTGATGCAGAGTCGATATAAATGAAAATTATTGAATTAAATGGTATTCCGATTCAAAATCGGTTGAGTTTTGACAGAGATAGCTAAGATCAAGGCCCGAAATGTGAGGATTCGAAAATAACGTCTAAAATCCTCTAAGACCTCTAGAAACGCCAGAAAATGCAAAAACAAAAAATAAATGAAAAAATTTTAAATTGACGAAATCAAGATTATTTTGATGCAGAGTCGATATAAATGAAAATTATTGAATTAAATGGTATTCCGATTCAAAATCGGTTGAGTTTTGACAGAGATAGCTAAGATCAAGGCCCGAAATGTGAGGATTCGAAAATAACGTCTAAAATCCTCTAAGACCTCTAGAAACGCCAGAAAATGCAAAAACAAAAAATAAATGAAAAAAATTTTAAATTGACGAAATCAAGATTATTTTGATGCAGAGTCGATATAAATGAAAATTATTGAATTAAATGGTATTCCGATTCAAAATCGGTTGAGTTTTGACAGAGATAGCTAAGATCAAGGCCCGAAATGTGAGGATTCGAAAATAACGTCTAAAATCCTCTAAGACCTCTAGAAACGCCAGAAAATGCAAAAACAAAAAATAAATGAAAAAATTTTAAATTGACGAAATCAAGATTATTTTTGATGCAGAGTCGATATAAATGAAAATTATTGAATTAAATGGTATTCCGATTCAAAATCGGTTGAGTTTTGACAGAGATAGCTAAGATCAAGGCCCGAAATGTGAGGATTCGAAAATAACGTCTAAAATCCTCTAAGACCTCTAGAAACGCCAGAAAATGCAAAAACAAAAAATAAATGAAAAAATTTTAAATTGACGAAATCAAGATTATTTTGATGCAGAGTCGATATAAATGAAAATTATTGAATTAAATGGTATTCCGATTCAAAATCGGTTGAGTTTTGACAGAGATAGCTAAGATCAAGGCCCGAAATGTGAGGATTCGAAAATAACGTCTAAAATCCTCTAAGACCTCTAGAAACGCCAGAAAATGCAAAAACAAAAAATAAATGAAAAAATTTTAAATTGACGAAATCAAGATTATTTTGATGCAGAGTCGATATAAATGAAAATTATTGAATTAAATGGTATTCCGATTCAAAATCGGTTGAGTTTTGACAGAGATAGCTAAGATCAAGGCCCGAAATGTGAGGATTCGAAAATAACGTCTAAAATCCTCTAAGACCTCTAGAAACGCCAGAAAATGCAAAAACAAAAAATAAATGAAAAAATTTTAAATTGACGAAATCAAGATTATTTTGATGCAGAGTCGATATAAATGAAAATTATTGAATTAAATGGTATTCCGATTCAAAATCGGTTGAGTTTTGACAGAGATAGCTAAGATCAAGGCCCGAAATGTGAGGATTCGAAAATAACGTCTAAAATCCTCTAAGACCTCTAGAAACGCCAGAAAATGCAAAAACAAAAAATAAATGAAAAAATTTTAAATTGACGAAATCAAGATTATTTTGATGCAGAGTCGATATAAATGAAAATTATTGAATTAAATGGTATTCCGATTCAAAATCGGTTGAGTTTTGACAGAGATAGCTAAGATCAAGGCCCGAAATGTGAGGATTCGAAAATAACGTCTAAAATCCTCTAAGACCTCTAGAAACGCCAGAAAATGCAAAAACAAAAAATAAATGAAAAAAATTTTAAATTGACGAAATCAAGATTATTTTGATGCAGAGTCGATATAAATGAAAATTATTGAATTAAATGGTATTCCGATTCAAAATCGGTTGAGTTTTGACAGAGATAGCTAAGATCAAGGCCCGAAATGTGAGGATTCGAAAATAACGTCTAAAATCCTCTAAGACCTCTAGAAACGCCAGAAAATGCAAAAACAAAAAATAAATGAAAAAATTTTAAATTGACGAAATCAAGATTATTTTTTGATGCAGAGTCGATATAAATGAAAATTATTGAATTAAATGGTATTCCGATTCAAAATCGGTTGAGTTTTGACAGAGATAGCTAAGATCAAGGCCCGAAATGTGAGGATTCGAAAATAACGTCTAAAATCCTCTAAGACCTCTAGAAACGCCAGAAAATGCAAAAACAAAAAATAAATGAAAAAATTTTAAATTGACGAAATCAAGATTATTTTGATGCAGAGTCGATATAAATGAAAATTATTGAATTAAATGGTATTCCGATTCAAAATCGGTTGAGTTTTGACAGAGATAGCTAAGATCAAGGCCCGAAATGTGAGGATTCGAAAATAACGTCTAAAATCCTCTAAGACCTCTAGAAACGCCAGAAAATGCAAAAACAAAAAATAAATGAAAAAATTTTAAATTGACGAAATCAAGATTATTTTGATGCAGAGTCGATATAAATGAAAATTATTGAATTAAATGGTATTCCGATTCAAAATCGGTTGAGTTTTGACAGAGATAGCTAAGATCAAGGCCCGAAATGTGAGGATTCGAAAATAACGTCTAAAATCCTCTAAGACCTCTAGAAACGCCAGAAAATGCAAAAACAAAAAATAAATGAAAAAAATTTTAAATTGACGAAATCAAGATTATTTTGATGCAGAGTCGATATAAATGAAAATTATTGAATTAAATGGTATTCCGATTCAAAATCGGTTGAGTTTTGACAGAGATAGCTAAGATCAAGGCCCGAAATGTGAGGATTCGAAAATAACGTCTAAAATCCTCTAAGACCTCTAGAAACGCCAGAAAATGCAAAAACAAAAAATAAATGAAAAAATTTTAAATTGACGAAATCAAGATTATTTTGATGCAGAGTCGATATAAATGAAAATTATTGAATTAAATGGTATTCCGATTCAAAATCGGTTGAGTTTTGACAGAGATAGCTAAGATCAAGGCCCGAAATGTGAGGATTCGAAAATAACGTCTAAAATCCTCTAAGACCTCTAGAAACGCCAGAAAATGCAAAAACAAAAAATAAATGAAAAAATTTTAAATTGACGAAATCAAGATTATTTTGATGCAGAGTCGATATAAATGAAAATTATTGAATTAAATGGTATTCCGATTCAAAATCGGTTGAGTTTTGACAGAGATAGCTAAGATCAAGGCCCGAAATGTGAGGATTCGAAAATAACGTCTAAAATCCTCTAAGACCTCTAGAAACGCCAGAAAATGCAAAAACAAAAAAATAAATGAAAAAATTTTAAATTGACGAAATCAAGATTATTTTGATGCAGAGTCGATATAAATGAAAATTATTGAATTAAATGGTATTCCGATTCAAAATCGGTTGAGTTTTGACAGAGATAGCTAAGATCAAGGCCCGAAATGTGAGGATTCGAAAATAACGTCTAAAATCCTCTAAGACCTCTAGAAACGCCAGAAAATGCAAAAACAAAAAATAAATGAAAAAATTTTAAATTGACGAAATCAAGATTATTTTGATGCAGAGTCGATATAAATGAAAATTATTGAATTAAATGGTATTCCGATTCAAAATCGGTTGAGTTTTGACAGAGATAGCTAAGATCAAGGCCCGAAATGTGAGGATTCGAAAATAACGTCTAAAATCCTCTAAGACCTCTAGAAACGCCAGAAAATGCAAAAACAAAAAAATAAATGAAAAAATTTTAAATTGACGAAATCAAGATTATTTTGATGCAGAGTCGATATAAATGAAAATTATTGAATTAAATGGTATTCCGATTCAAAATCGGTTGAGTTTTGACAGAGATAGCTAAGATCAAGGCCCGAAATGTGAGGATTCGAAAATAACGTCTAAAATCGTCTAAGACCTCTAGAAACGCCAGAAAATGCAAAAACAAAAAATAAATGAAAAAATTTTTAAATTGACGAAATCAAGATTATTTTGATGCAGAGTCGATATAAATGAAAATTATTGAATTAAATGGTATTCCGATTCAAAATCGTGGTTTTGTTTTGACAGAGATAGCTAAGATCAAGGCCCGAAATGTGAGGATTCGAAAATAACGTCTAAAATCCTCTAAGACCTCTAGAAACGCCAGAAAATGCAAAAACAAAATATAAATGAAAAAATTTTAAATTGACGAAATCAAGATTATTTTGATGCAGAGTCGATATAAATGAAAATTATTGAA
>JAEIGM010000662.1:0-14595 GCA_018903735.1 Drosophila cardini
AAGAACATGGACATTCTGCGCGGCTACGTCCGCACGGAGAACCTGACCAAGAACTACGCGGGCGCGGCGTTTATGTGATAAAATCACATATATTATAACGCAATAAACTTATTAGATTTAAAACCTCTTGGAACAGTTGAATATATTACGTTTCCATGAATGTCTTTTTCATCTATTACTCTAAAGTAATATTGTTTATTTTCTTTTTCAGCTCTCTCTATAGCTTCATATGCGCTTTTAAATCGTGCAAAAGAACGCCATTTTCCCTCAGAACGAATATATTCCTGAGTGACATAATGTAGATTTTCCATTCCCAAGCCACCTTATTCATATACGGTTTATCTTGAGGTTCCGCTATTAGCTGGCGCCAATACGTATCCCCGGCGCGCTCCATCTGCCTGACCATTCACTTGCATGTTCTGAACGTGCGAGCAATGACCTCCCTCTTTTCCTCTTCCACAATAAGGGGGCGCACATTGCGCCCCCCTGTTGTTCGTAATCCGAACCCACTCCGCGTTTATGTGAGCGGAGCCTCCGCCCATCCCAAAAGAAACACTTTCTCCCCGCCCTATTTCCGTATATACAGAAACCATGCTGGTGATCACATGGGATGAACCAAAACGCCTAAAGACCATCAGGGAGCGAGGGCTTGATTTCTCCGACCTGGATGAAACGTTCTTCCTTAATTCTCTGGTCCTCCCCGCCAAGCAAGGCCGCCTGATGGCGATAGGACCATTCCTTGATGGTGTGATTGCCGTCGTGTTCGTGGAACTGGGATCTGAAGGGCTTTCAGTCATCTCGATGCGTCCAGCCAGCCAGAAGGAGCGGAAATACTATGAAGAAACTCACCTCTCTTAAAGGCGTCACGGAACGCCGGGTGCAAAGAATGATTGCGACCGATCCCGATGCCCCAGAAGCCACGGACGAACAGCTTTCACGCGCTCGGTCTTTTTCATCAGCCCTTCCTGCTTTGGCGGATAAAATGAAGGCGGGAATCTCACGTCGCCCCATTGGCCGCCCCCCGCAATCCCGAGAAAAAGGTGGCTGTTTCTCTCCGGCTCGACCCCGACGTTCTGAGGAAGTTCAAAGTGGATGGGCCCGGCTGGCAATCCAGAATCAATGAAGCCCTCCGCAAGGCATAGCCGATATTTCCGACTTCATTCCTTCATGAAGTCATAAATGCAAGATTGCATGTGTTTCGTTCCGCTGGCAGGAATGGAACCCATGCAAAACAGAACCCTCAAAACCCTTGCCGTGGTCGCTCAGAAAGGCGGTGTCGGCAAAACAACGCTGGCGGTCAATCTGGCTATTCTGGCGGTGAAGGACGGCCTCCGGGTCGCTCTGGTCGATACTGACCCGCAAGCCTCGGCGGCTGGCTGGTGGAAAACCCGGCAAGCCGACGATCTGGTCATGATAGAGCGTGACGCGGCCATGCTGCCGGACATTCAGAAGATGGCTCAGGCGGAGGGCTTCGATCTCCTGATCGTGGACACGCGCCCATCAGTGGAAGGTGAAACCCTGCGGGCTGCGAAGGCGGCAACCGCTGCCATCATCCCGACACGCCCCGGCATCCTCGACCTTCGCGCCATCGCATCCACTGCGAACGTGATCCGCTCCGCTGATTGTCCGGCCTGCATCGTCCTGAATCAATGCCCTCCGCCGCGCGGTGTTGGTGAAGCCACCCTGACCGCCGAGGCGAGAGAGGCGGCAAACAGCATCGGCCTGCCTGTCGCCCCTCCGGCCTGCTCGTCTCTGGTCGCCTACTCCTACGCCCTGAACGATGGCCGCGCCGTCTGTGAATATGAACCGGACGGCAAGGCTGATCTCGAACTCCGCGCTCTGTGGCGCTATCTCCGAAAGGCTTACCTCGATGGCTAAACGCGCCTCTCTCACCTCCGGCCTGTCAGGTCTCGCCAGTCAGAAGCCTGCTGCTTCACCCTCTCCCGCAAAGGCCATCGCCAAGGTTGCGGAGGCAAAGGGAACGGAGCTGATCCACGACCCACGGCAAGGCGATATTGAGCAGGCTGTGAAGCCCGCCAAAACAGGACGCCCCCGCACGCTGCCTGATGGCGTGAAAACCCTCTCTGTCCGCGTCAGCCGTGACGTGCAGAAAGCCCTCCGGCAAGCCGCGCTCGATCATGACATTCCCATGCAGGAAATCATCATGAACGGCATCATGGACCAACTGGCGAAGCTGGCCCGGTGATCCTGCTTTGAATACCGCTGCCATCATCCGCCCGACACGCCCCGCACTAACGGTGCAATGGTGTATGAAGAGCCGTCTTTGCATGGGTGGCAGATGGGTAGCCGCTTGGGTGGCAAGGTGGTAGCCACGGTGGTAGGTGGCGGGTCGCTGACAGGTGGCCTTCATAGACCATTGCACCGTTAGTGCGGGGCTGTTTTGAAGGAGAGTGTTCCTGATGTATCTCGGCCCTCGTAGGTTCAGCCTCAAGCGCCGCATCAGCGCCCGCACATCGTGGAAGCGTTACGTCCGCCACAGCCTCGGCGTAAAAGCCCCTCGCGGGTATGGATGGCTCACAAGCCCCAAACGGGCCGCATACAATCGCGTCTATTACCGGAAGAACAAGGCATGGAAGGGAGCCGGACCGGTCCTGATCCTTCTGGCCCTCCTGATCCTCGGCGCGATTGGCAACATGCTCCCTTAGTGTGCCAGCGCCGCGCCCGGATATTGCGGCATCGCCAGTCCGTCAGCCCCGGAACTCGTGGAGCGGAGGGCCTGTCTGGTCCGGTTGGCGTTCATCAGGTCTATGTGCGGCGCAATGGCGGTCGTGATGTGCTTTCCGTCGATGTGCATGGGAACCGTGACAGTGACGTGTGTTGCCCCCGCTGGCTGTGTCCTGTCGTCACGGGTCTTTATGTCGCCGTTGGAGCGAGCATAGTCCCACAGTTCCTTCAGAAGCGTTCCGACCCCCGCAACAGTTGCCCCCGTTGCCGTCCCTATTCCAGGAACTACGGAGGCCGCCGCTGCGCCGGCTGCGCTATTCACAAGGGCATGTCGCATCCAGTCAGGAATGATCGATCCAATTTTGGCGATACCTGTCGCCGCCCATACCATTGTGCTGACCAGACTCCCCACCTCGCCGGCAAACTTCTTCATGCTGTCAGGGTGCGCGTTCAGGTACTTCGTGGCGCGGTCCAGCCCGTCAGTGATCTGGTCCAGAATATGAACTCCGGGGCCAGCCTCGAACTTGCCAAGCGTCACGGAAAATCGGGCGATGGACGCATCAAGCAGCTTCACAGCACCAGCTGGGCTGTTCAGAAGGGCGGCGTTCCCGGCCTGCGCGTCCTGTCTCGCCACAGCGGCGGCCTGCCGGTTGATATTGCCTGTCGATCCTTCCGTTTCATTTATGATGGAACCCACGTTCTGCCGCTGGATATGCGAAGAAATGAACCCCCGATCAAAGCGGCTCAGATACTTCTCTGCGAAACCGATGGGGTCCGTGTGCAGCATGGCTTCAGCATCAGCCGGCAGGCTCCCCATCTACCCCGAAAAGCCCGGCCTTTATCCATGCGGCCCGGTCCTTCTTCGCCATGCGTCTGGCGCCATGTTCAAACAGGTTGATGAAGGACTTGATGGCCTGTGCGCTGTTCTGCGGGTTCACTTCAATGAAATGCGTCATCCTCGCCAGCCCTTCGGCGCTGATGTCCTGCCCCATCGTCCCGGCTGACCTGAAGAAGTTCTGGATTGAACTGCCTTTCGTGAAGCCGCCTGATACGTTCATCTGTGCAAGAAGAAGGTCCGCCTCCTTATTCGCCCTTTGGGTGTCGAACTGGCCCGTCTTGCGGTCATAGAACCTGTTACCAACGTCCATTCCCTCAACGAGAGCCTGCGCCTCTCTTTGCGCGTCATCGCCGGATTTCCCGCGCAAGATCATGCTCTGCTCGACGCGCCCGAGCATGTCGGTGATAGCGCCCTGCTCCCGCAATTCACCCCCGGACAGAGCATAGCCCTCGGAGGCGTTCCGGGCGACGTCCATCGGGGTCAGGACTTTGTATCGCTCAAGGTTCTGGTCTGCGCTGCCTGTGATTGCCTTCATGACAGCGGGGGTCAGTCCTCACCCGACTATCGGAAAGGAGCGTGTCATAGACCTGCTGCACCCCGGCATAAGCGTTGAAGCTGCTTTTCGCTCCTTCAAAAAGCGCAGTCCCGCCAATAATGGTCTTGAGACCAAGGTGAATGATAGCCCGGAATATCGGCCCCGATGGCCCTGCGGAAACCTCCACCATGATCCGATCCGCCGCGTCCTCCGGAACCTCCGCCAAGGCCTGACCCGCCACCACCCATCGCGGCCTCATCCAGCCGACCGACCCGCACAGATGACAGGCGGCCAGCCTCAGCGATCAGTTCACGCATCTGCTCACGGGCGGCGGAGATGGCTGACGTGATCCCATCGAAAGACAGGGCTGCACTTCTCGCCTCTCCCGAAAGGCTGGCAAGGCTGCTGCTGTCGATTTCCTTGAGGGAACGGCTCAGGCGGCGGAGGGAACCTTCCTGCTCTCCGATCTCCCTCAGTGTCGTTCTGAACCTGTTTCCTAGACCGATTGCCCGTTCAAAGCCGGATGCGATCTCGGCCAGTATCTTCGGGGCGTCCGTGATGAATAGGTATTCGCCTTTGACGGTATAGGCTTCTGTCATTGGTTCCTGCCTGCAAGCGCGCGTGTGATGCGAAGGGCTATCCGCTTGGTGATCTGCTCATCGTTCCTGAAAAGAGCGGGGATAATCACAGAGCGGGGCGGTTGCGTCGGAGTTCCGTCCTCAAACCACTTCGCTTTGTCGCTAGTGCTGCCAAGAGTGATCTTCATGCCTTCAGCCTCGGCGCTGTAGCTGCCGGCCATCTCGCCCGATCTGCGGCCCGGCTCGTTCTCTGGAAAACCATGCCGGACACGATCCTCCTTTGTGCTGTCGGCCAGCTCATCCCAAGGGGCAGCGCCGCCCATGTCCTCGGTCTGGTATGTCCCGATCTCATCCTTGGCGGCCTGCTGAAGATCCTTCGCGCCCTCTTTCAAGCCTTTCTCGATCTCGGCAGAGATGGCCGCCTGCGATCTCTTGAGAAAAGAGAGGAAGGCGGTTTCGTTCATCTCTGCCATTGGCTCGACCGCCTATTTCCTGAACTGAATAGTCTTGCTGCCGCTGTCCCACCTGACGCCCTCCGGGTTCATCCAGACAAGGTTCAGATTGAACGCGGCGGTCAGGGCGGATTCCGGCATGTGCTCCTGATCACTGAACGGGATGCCGTGGTTCGCCAGAAAAACCGCTCTGACAAACTCGGCATCCTCCATCAGTTTCCCATTGCGGCCTTTTCGCGGGCTTCTTCCGTCTTGTGGTCGATCCCCTCCCGCATCAGGGTCTTTGCCTCGATCCATGCGCTCAATCCCGCATCGTCCACCCTGTCCAATGCTTTGAGCATCATGTCTCGGGTGGGGTCTGAGGGCATGATGAACGTCTTGTTCTGTCCATCTTCATGGTATCGGACTTCATGCAAGCTTGCCGCCGTGAGAAACGCAACACGGCCTTCATCAGTGGATATTTTTCCGAAAACCTCCTGCGCTGCGATCCTATGACCGAGGGGCAGCTTCTTCCGATATTCTGCCTCAAACGCCCCTGCATCAGTCGCCCACGTCACGACAAAAGACGGAATATCTTTGTCGTTCAGATTGTAGGTTGATGGCCTCCACGAAAAGCCGGGGATTTCCGGGCGGGTGTTTTCTTTTTTCTCGGTCATATCAGACGCCTTTCATCACAGACGCGCAAAGGGCGGAGGAGGTCCGTGGCATATCCAGAACCTTCAGGACTGGCATGGGCGGCACTTTCAGCACCCCAAGAGCAGCGCGAAGGGACGGGATTTGGTCAGCCCTGATCCCGGTTACCGCCCGCACCAAGGCAGAATATTGGCTGCGGTCGATCTGAACACCGGGAACACGAACCCCGGCCAGTTTGTGAACGTCGATCATTTCTGGTTCCTTGTTACTGCATAAACCCCGATCAGAGCCGCCTCTGCTCGTCCGTCATCCTTCACGCGCTTGAACTGGTCGGCTGCTGTCGGGAAGAGCTGCATCGCCCTGGCACGCGCTCCGCCCTTATCGGCAGGGCATCCGGTCGCCTTCTTCCAGACGGCTGGCGTCACGGTGGAGAGAGGCTTGCCAAGAGCAGCGGCCACGCCCTCGATGACGCCAACACCACGACCGAACGCAAAGGCACCCACGGCACCCTCTCCCGGTCTGGTCGAGACCTTCTCAAGCCATATCTCCGCCGGGTCATGCGCCCTCAGCATCGTCGCCAGTAAAGGGGCGGACACGACGTTGCGCTGCTTCTTCCCAACTGTGACGGCCACGGTCGGCATGTCGAAAATCTCGATCAGGTCGCCAGCATTGGAAAGGATGGCGACGGCCCCGCTGTTGCCGGGGTCGATTGTGGCGATGGTCACGCTGCTACCGCCTCACTCTGCCAGCCTGCACCATCCCATTGGCGAAGCAGGTGAATGGCTGCGTCCCGGGGCTGCTTCAGGAGGGCAAGCGTGTCGGAGGGAATGGCCCGCACGTCACCCGCCAAACAGGGCGCACCATTGCGGAGATAGACCCGGCAACCATGCCAGACGATCTCCTTGAACACGGCTTCAATCAGTCGTGTGTCCGGCTCTGGTTTCTGCTCTGTCTGATGGGGCGTTTTCGGCATGAAAAGAGGATACCGAAACAAGCCGCTAAAGTACAGAAAAACCGTTGTTTTCTGCGGTTTTTAGGCGGTTAAAAACTCCGGGAAATATAGCAGGATCGTACAGTTATTTCAGTCAGTCGCGCCCTCTGGAAATGCTAACATTGTACAGCTCAAACTGCTCACATCGTACATCTCAAAACATGCGCCTTTGACCTGTACAACTCGCGTGCTTTCTGGGTGTGGAGACCTGCTTCGTCGGCAGCTTCACGAGCCTCTGGAGAGATGGCGGCGATCTTGACGGCGCGCTGCGCTTCTGTCCGGTCGATGCCGAGTTCGCGGGAGGCGGCATTTATCCCCGACTCTGGCCGTCCGCCCTTTGGTTTCGTCGCAACTTGCGACGAAACTCCCTTTTCAGTAATCCGCACCCACTCCGCAATGTGGTCCGCCCGCTCCTGAACAGTCAGGCCAGAACGGTGCAGGTTCTCTGCGATCTCCCATCATTTCAGCGGGCTTATTTATTCCCCTCTGCCTCTCGGGGGGTGGCGCTTCTAACCTCAACATTCCCCAACAAATTCAGGCTTCATTCATCGCTCAGTGCCGGGGTAATCCGGGGGTAGAAAGAAGCCACCCGGCATGGGTACGGTCTGGGGTCGATCTTGGGGTGTCGGGGAATTCCCCGAGAGGCGGATTTTCCGCCACCGTGGCAGAAATCCCCGGCGAAGTCGTCACAGTGCGCGCACGCGCGCGTATTGCGCGGAAATTACTCATCCGGCGTCCCGTTCCGCCTCCGCGCCCTCCTGCTTGCTGGCGCGGTCAGTACCCACAGAAAACACACCCTCTACGCGCGTGCGCGTGCGCGTATTGTGCAACTCGGCACGTCATTGGCAGATCGCGCTGCCTCCACACCAGCGGCGCTTGATGTTCAGAACGGTGGAAGGCGAAACGCCGGCTTTGGCTGCAATGTCACGCAAACTCATCATGGAGCCTTCCTTGGTGGCAAGAATACGCTCGACCTCTGCCCGCCTCTGGCTAGCTGTGTTCAGTTTGAACGGATGGGGTTTGACGGCCTTTTCCTCAAACCCGGATTTGGCGGGTTTGAAGGTTTCCGCCGCCTGCAACCGCTCAAGGTCGGCAAGGATGACCTCCGGTGCGTCAATGCGATAGTCAAGTCCGATCAGGAAGCGCATCCGCACAATCAGGTCGGACAGATCACGCGCCGGCAACAGCTTCTCCACCATGTCCTGAAGGTGGTTCCGCCGGAGGTCGGCCCCTTCGCTCAGGTAGTCGCATTGGTTGTTACCGTCCGCCACGTTGCGGTCACCCCAGACCTTCTCCCAGGCCTCATATTCAGCAAGGGCGGCGGGTATGGTCTCGGGCCATGGGATAGCGGCACCCATAGCCTGCGCCACTCTCTCTGTTGGCCTGAACGATTCCCCGTCAAAGGTCTGGAAGCCGCCTTCCTTTCTCACGTCCCGGAAGGGCTCAATAGCGGCGTCAAGCACTACCTCCTGTGGTGTCTGAGCAAAGACCGCCTCGCTTGATCCGTAACGGGCGATGACTTCCGCGATGCGGTCAGCGTGTTCGTTCATCCAGCGTTGCCGCTTGGCTGTCGCCTCTCTGGCATAGGCCCGCTGATGCGCCGGGTTGCTCATATCATAGAACGTGAAGCCGCCGGGGCCGGGCGCTGGGCCGCCGTCGAGAAGGTCAGGGATATCTTCCAGAGCATACCCGTAAGGCCCTATCATCGCGGCGGCACGCGCACGGGCTGCGTCGGACTCGCCGCCCACGCCACGTTCTACCAGCGCCCAGACCTTTGCCAGCATATCCAGATTCAACTGTGTAGCAGCCTTCGCCATTCCGTCTTCCCTTGTTCAATATGAACACTAAAGAAGCTTGGTAGGCAGTAAAGACGGCAGATGGTGATAGGGCCGGTTTTCATGCCGCCTCTCTCGCCCCATCATTGGTGGCTCACCCTGTCCCACACCCAAGGAGCCCGGCTCTCTCCCGTCATCATCCGCTCAAGCGCCGGGTCAATCAGATCATCAGCCGCGCCCATCTCATGCCCTGTCGCCCTCGCATCTGGCCTCAGCCAGCTTGCCGAGGATGCACGGTCGATTATCCCGCCAGAACGCCACGGAGGCGACCAGATAGCCCGCTCAGCGCCGCTGTTATCAGCGTGAGCGTTTCGTTGTTCTTGCGCTGTAGAAACAGCGACGAACGGTTCCACGACGCCCTCCGGCGCTGATGACGTGATTGCCTGCCTCTGGCCTGTAGGTGCAGGCGAAGGAGGCGGGGGTGATGCCGTCGCCCTCGATCTGGATGGGCTTCCCGAGATTGGCGGTCAACGCACCCACGAAAGCCGCTTCTTCTCCGCTCACAACGTAGCCAATCCGCCACTTCTGACGCTCGCCTTCAGGTCTGTATCGGCACAAAAGCACAGAGGGGGGGAACTCTATATTTAGGTTATTTATAGAGACCCCCCCCTCTGTGGTTCCGCGCCTGAAAGCATCCTTTGCGGCGTCAGTATTTCCCCAGAAATCCGGGAAAAGTCGGCCTGCATCTGTTGGTGATGTGGTGGCGTAGCCTGTGGCAGCGAGCATCCACGCAACCGGGTGGGCGCTCTTGTCGTCAATCACATCATCAAGCGGCAAGTCCTCCGGGAATGTGTCGGCGTAGTAGATGACCGTCAGGGGGTTATCGGCGGTTCGCGTCACACCACGCCCGCGCCCGTCTGCCTGTATCATCCCGCCCTCAGTGATCTCTCGCAGAAGTGCATCAGCCATCGGGTCGGGGTGAGTGTAACGCTGGACGGTGACGTCTTCGCCTGTCGTGGTAGTGCGCTGGCGATCTTCGCGGATGAAGCTGGTGACTTTTCCATGCTCAACGCCCGCGCCATCGGTTAGGGGCTGCGGTGTCATGGCGGTGACTGGCTTCCCGGTCAGGGCGCGCGCGATACTTTCAACCTCCCTGGCCTGCGGGAGTGTGCGCGTCATCATCAGGATCGTCGGCACGTCTTTCCAGTCGTTCCGGCCTGCCACGATTGCCGGATAAATGGTGTCAACGTTCTTCGGTAGGACCACTATCCCGGTCTCTTTCAGCCGCTCAATGTAGTCGTGCATGGCCTTGGTCATGACGCACAAGACCGACCTCCGGCCTGCGGCCACCCAATGAAAGCGGATTACCTCGATGAAGCGTTCAAAACTGGCGGCCTGCCGGGCTGGTTTGGCTATCTGGCTCAGGTCTCCTTCAGCTTCATTCAGGCGGCGTTCGTGGTCATCTTTCGCGTGCTTCTGCGTGGTCATGTTCCATCTGAACCGGGGGGCTTTTTACCTTCAGGCGGCGCGTGTGTGGCTCATCTGCGAGGTAAGGCGGCGCGGCTTCAAGATTGGGGAAGAACAGACGCACGATTTCCGGCTGCGCGGTGGCATCAAGGATGACTGTTGGTGCTTTCCAGCCTTCCGCAATGTCCTTCCTGCCGGTCACGGCATAGCCGTGCGGGCGGTCGCTCAGCCCCTCCTGCTTCGCGTTGTCATCCGACGCCTCTGCGATCCTCTGCCGGTCCTCATCCTTGGCATACAGTTCAATCCGGACGGCTGTCTCATCGCCTGCCTCCAGAACCCGCCGCATCTCACGAAACAGGACGCGGGCCTTCACGATGGGAGCGAGGGCTTTCGCGGCGTCGATCAGGGCTTGATCGTCTGACAGGTCCAGCCCGTTTTTTATGGCTCCCTCGGCCCGGCTGAACAGGCCGGCGGCTTCATCGTCGCCATCAAGAAAGCGGCTCAGGCTTTCGATCGTGAATCCGGTTTCGGTTATGTCGGAGACTGGCAGGAGGCTGTCGCCACGCTGTGCAGCCCGGTGGAGCATATCAGCGGCGCGCCGGGTCTCTGTCAGAAGGTTCCCGATATCCTCCCGGCTCAGATAGCCGCCATCTTCATGGGATAGCCCGCTTCCTGTCACGACGAGACTCTCGGTCCTCCCGCGACCTTCCCGCGTAGTTGGCCTGCCACCTTTCCTGTTCGGCATCCCGGCGATGCCGCTCTGATAGAACCGTTCATCAATCACCAGAAGAAACGGCGTTTCGATATTCTTGGGTTTGTCGATGAATGGCTGTGCGTGGGTGATGATCCACACATCAGCCTTCGCCTTCCCTTGAGCCAGATAAGGGCATCCTGCGGCGTAAGGACACCCTCCCACCTTCTTGATGCAGTATTGATCCGTGACGCTGCACCCGGCCCGCCTGATAGCGTCTGCCTTCTCTCGCTCCCGGCACATATCACCCGCGCCCGTAGTCGCGTCTTTGACCCCGCGCCCAAACCATCTGCGGACTGTGACGCTGATCCCCATTCCTTCAGCGAGGGATGCAATATCGTCTGCGGCCTGCCTTGAAAGCCCGTGATCCGGCACAGAGATGACTATCGGCCCGACTGTGCTGCCTGTCGCCCTGGCTTGCGTGCGTGCTGCGTCATAAGCCCTCAATCCTTCACTGAAGGCGGCACGGGTCTTGCCAATTCCAACCCCAACCGGGAACAGGACGGCTCTGTTCTGTTCACGATCTGGCCCGGTGATCTCTCCCACAATCCGGCGCATGTCCTGCTCGATCCTCTGCCGGACCTCTGCAAGCGGGGGTGTTTTTTCGGAGGCTCAGGCGGAGGGGCCAGAGCGAGGGCTTCCCGCACATAGTCCAACCCACGCGCGGCGGCGCAGTCGTTCCAGTCAGTGCCAACGTCAGGCGGCAACCTGACATCAAGTCCGGTCTTGTCGGCATGGATCTTGCCCGCGCCTGTTTCGTCATTATCGGCGGCAACGGATGCGATCCGGCCAGCCAGTAAGGCGGCAACGGTCGGGAGCTGACCCGCGTCGAAGGCCACCACGACCATGCGCCCGGTGGCTTCGTGGACCGTCGCCCCGGTTGCATATCCCTCGACAATGAATCCCGGCTCGATGCCGGGGATGATATGGAAGCCGCCTTTTTTCAGGCCGCCGGACAGAAACAGCTTGGTGCTGTCCCTGTTGATCCTCTGGATGTTAATCAGGTTCCCGGAGGCATCGTGAACCGGGATGACAAGATCGTTCTGCTCGGCGGCTACGGCCTGCAGGAACCACTCCCCCTTCGTCGGGCTGTAGAGCCTCGCCCTGATTGTCCGGGTCGCCACGAACAGGCCAGCGCAAGAGACATTCTTCCGGAGGGTGTAGGGGTGGCTTGTAGCTGGCTGGCTGGCGTCCATAACGGCGCGCGCGGCACTGGCTGCGGCGGCATGGGCTTCACGCTCAAGCTGCTCCTGCGCCTCCCTGTCTGCTTCTGCCTTGGCCCTGCTCGCCTCGATCTGGCGCTGCCTCTCCGCACGGATATGCGCGGGCAATGCTTCTTCAGCCTCTAGGCCGGTCTCGATCCCGTAAATCTCGGCGGCGATCTGGTGCGCGCGCCATATCTCCGCGCCCTGTATTCCTTCGGCCTTGGCGATGAAATTGACGCCACGACCAGCCAGTGCCGGAGAATGTGTGAAGTCGGTGAAAAGCGGCCTGTCACCATCCAGCTTTATGCGGAAGCGGTGATTACCTCCGCCACGCTGCTTCCTGCTGGCGTTCCACTCAATTTCCTGCCCCCGGCGACCGAGACGCACCAGTCCGGCCGGAATATACCGCTCAGCCAGTCGCTCAGGATCACGCGCAATCGCAGCCCTGATTTCCGCCCTCTGTGGCGGGGTGATGAAACGTCGCTCTGAAGGTGAATAATCCACGCTTCCCGGCCTTTTTCTCTGGCTCAGGTAGGGGGTGCGTGCTATACAAAACGGGCTGAAAAACTGCTTTGCATAGCGTGCGCCTCGCCCTTACCCGGCGGGGCGTTTGCTTATGCAGCTACAGAAGCGGAGGCGGCGGAAGTATCCGTGAGGAACCCGGCAGAGACACGTCTTGCCCGCCCGATCTGCCTTTCAATCTCGACAATTCGGGGAACGTCGGCGCGGTCGATGATCCATTCCCGCCCGTGCTGGATGGCAGGATAAACGCCCTCATTCAGACGGCGGTTGATCGTCCGCACAGGGACATTCAGGCCAGCCTTGGAGAAGACTTCAGACAGGCGTCCGGTGGTCAGTAGGCGAGTGGGTGAAAGCATTGCTCTTGCTGCCTCTTATAGCTGGCAGAGCATCCGGGCCTCCTGCTCCTTTCCGCAAAATCGTCAGTCGGCTGGTTGACGAAAATACAGCATTGGAACAAAACTCGCGTTGACAGGTGATAGTCAATGCGGGTTTTCCCCCTCCGGCTGGTAAGACCAGAAGGGTGGGCCAGAATACTCAGAAAAAGCCGTTCCGGGGTGGTAGCCGGGGCGGCTTTTTTGTTTTCTGGTAATGACTTACGGAACAGGGGGAGCCGCGCCGGTTGCGTTGTGCAATCCGCGTGAATCGGTTCCTTTGATCTGCCCTACATCAGTCATCCAGACACAATATGCCGCGCATAGGTTGGCGGCAAGGTGAGAGAGCTGGAAGAAACGTGCGGCCTTGGGATGCTGCCCATAGGAGGCCTGTGGGATGCGTCCAATGTGTGATTGGCTGTCGCACGCACCGACATGGCAAAACGCCACTCACGGGACAGATATGGCCCTCTTAGAGGCATGTTTTTGATAGGGTGTTCCTAATCGAGACGGAGGTGATTTCCGGGCTTCATCTCTGATTAACCGCAGTCCGCCGCCGATTCGCGGGGTTTAGAGTGCTGTTTAGAGCGGCTAAACCGCGTTAACTTGGTGATATAAAAAGCGTTATCACTTCCAAAAACCAAAAGGCGCGACGACGTGTCGCGCCTGTCGCCTTGCCTGTAACAATAAGTGATCGTGCCGAGCGTTCGTTACTTGTTCCGCAAACGACCATAAGGGCCAAGCCATCGCATCAGGGCGGCATCCATCATATCCCGGTCCATAGCCTCGACCTTCTCCGGGGGCATGTTGCCCGCGCTCCGCCAGACTTCATCGGCGGCGGACATGGATACCGCCAACGCCTCCCGGAACTCGGCATCATCAAAGCCGCGCCTCCGGCCATAGTCCGCCACAGCCTCGCCAAGCTGCTCAGGTGTGGACCCTGTGATCTTCGGTTCGGGTGTCTCGTTCTTGTATAGATCGGCAAGCCTTGCCGTCAGAGCCTCCATGCCATCCCGAACAACCTTGGTGGCTTTGTGCGGCTGCAAGTCTGATTGCCGGCACATATCTTCAAGGATGGATTTCAGGCGGCTGGTCGAATGTTCATAGGCAATCCCGTGCGGAACCCCGTTGTCGTAGGCCATGCGTGACGCCACTTCCGCCACGCCTGTAAGGCTCACCATCCTCTGTCCTTCGATGATAGCAACTTCGTTATCAGGCAGGGATGACATGAGCCGCATGGCCTGCGCCTTCCCGTCATTCTCGGTCGGCCTGTGATCCCTGACCGGCCAGTCATAGGCGGCGGCGATCCTCTGGCATGTCTGGCGGGCGTGAAGGCTGTCCATCTCACAGGCAAGCGGGCAATCGGTCCCATCCTCGAACACGACCGAGGGCATGAAGGCCGGGGCGGCGTTCCGGTCCAGAACAGGACGCGCCCACAAGCAGCGGACGGCGTGCGGGTCCAGCGTTGCCGGGTCGGCCATCACGGACGGGATTTCGGAGGCGGTGCGGTAAGGGCGGCGGCTCATATGTTCATGCCTTTTTGATTTAATGACTTAACGAATGGGTGACAGTTTACATTTTTGAATTATCGAAAGCACCACGAAACCCGGACAGGTATGGCCTTCCGCCGATCTCTTCTTTTCGGATCCCAAGAACCTCCTGCGCGTAGCGGGCTGCTCTCATGTGGTTGATCCCGATAGCTTCTCCGATCTGTCGCCATGTGTGACCCTTTCTCCGGAGGGTGATGATCTGGCGCTCCTGCTCTGGTGTGAGCGGCTTGCGTGGCCTTCCC